>WBMW01005104.1:545939-613857 GCA_013396635.1 Penelope pileata | reverse complement strand
AGGACTAGCACAGAAAATGATGGGTTCATTTTCGTAAAGGATGAAAACTGATTGGAATAGAAAGGGGGCCAAGCAAATATTCAGTCGAAAACAAAGTTAGGTGTTTTTCCCATTTCCAATATTTTATTTCCTAAACGCGGCAACAACAAGCTCATGCCTGTGCATGCCCACACATGCCCATGGGTGCTGTGCTGACATTGACCTAGGTGCCCTGGAATGCCACGCTGGCAGAAAAAGAGGATAAAAGACCCCTGTAAGAAGGGAGCAATACCTCCTGCTGCTTGAGACATGGGGTCCTGCTGCCCTGCTGCCTGGTGCCTGCTCGTTGCCTCCTGCTTCCTGCCTGACAGCCTGATGCCTGGTGATGTCTCCTGCTGCCCGAGGCCTGCTCCTGCTTCTCCTGGGGCCTGCTGCCTGAGACCTGGGGCCTTGCTGACCTGCTGCCACTCCCCCTGCGCTCTTGCTCCCTCGCTCTCACACAGGCCTGAAGACATTCCCGGACCAACAGAATGGCGCCAGAGCCATGTTAGTTACTATATGTAACCCTTGCTTTTATTTCCTATCCTTTTACTATCGCCTGCTTTCCCATCCCTGTCACCCTCACTGAGTAGAATTTGTATTAAACTGGTCGGACAACATTTGACCTCGTTCATGTCTTAATCTCACTCCGGGTATATCAAAGAATCCTCACCCCCTCTTGCTCCGATAATTAGAGTGAGACAGAAGGGTGGAAGGGAAAAGCAAAAGTGACGGGGCAGACGTAACAAGTTCCTTAAGACATAAGGTATAAACCTATTTAAGGCTCAGACTTACATAACAGAAGTTCCTTCTAGTTGGTTGAATTCAGTTGCTAATGATGCTTCAAGGGTGCCATACCGTGGTGTTATAGCAATGGTCTCCTAGAGTCCAGAAGTAACCCCTTTGTGAAGTGAGAAGCAGCATCCTTGAGGAACTGATTTCATTAGCTGTGATGTACAGTATCAGAAAAAATACAAATGGTTGTAAGCTAAATGTTCTCTTTTCCATATCTTAACCTCATTTGGGCTAACCTTTAAGCCAGTAAACTTGGGTATTCTTTGTCAACACTGTTGAGAGGTTGAAAAGTATTCCTTTTGAGCAACCCAACATTACATCCAAGAAAACTGAGTTTAATAAAACCAAACCTTTTTACTGTCACATTCACTTAGGAGCCTACATTCAGTCTAAATAGGAGACTTAATTTTAAGAAACATTAAATAGCTGAAAATGAAGTGTTTTGCTTTCTCATAGTGGAATCATGGAAGTGTTTCACCTGTACTTGGTCTTGTATAGGACAAATCCCTCTGTATCAGTCTGTATGTTGTTGGTGACAGTTCTGAATAATTAAAGATGGAAAATAGGTCACTATTTTGATTCACCATGCTATGAGACAGTTTATTCTTCCTCTTCAAATAAGGGAGGAGCTTTCCTTCTTAGGAGGAAGTATTAACTCCATTGATTCACGCTTTTACGCTACCAATTAGAACTAGAATGGAGAAGCTCTGTTAGTTTTTCATCCATTTGTTACAATTAACACTTAGAGTCTCAAATAAGCAAATGAAGCACTTGAGAATAAGTTTATAGAAAGATGTGTGTGTAGTTCTAGTCAGTACATACCGTAGCCATGAAGTACATACATTCATTTCAGCATTGATATATTATATAATTCTTGTAGTTAGTGCAAATGCCCATATTTTACCTCACATTTACTACTAGGAAAAAAAAAAACAGTTACAATAAGCGTACACAGTGATCAAAATGGAACATAACAGAAGAGATACATCAGAAAAAAGTAATAGGTGTTGATACTCCAGTGACGAGCATCTCTCTAATACGATGCTTAGAATTTCTAGCCGGCTCACTTCTTCAATAGCTCCAGAAAATTCCTAAACCAGTCACAAAAATAAATTCCCTAAGTCATGGAAGTGATACATATGCTTTATGAGTAGCTGAAAGTATACACTTTCATAAAGTTTCTATATTAGTGAAATAATAGTCTTTCATAATTCTTGAAAAACAAAACCAAAAGCATAAATAGCTACTTTTTTCCTTTAGTAGGAAACTTTTATCTTTTTAAATGTTTCCTATACCTTAGAATACTTTCTTCTTTAATTTGGTTGAGGTTAAATAAAGCATCAACATATTTTATGCGTAGTATGTTTCAAAATGAATATGACTCTTGAACATTCTTTTTCCAATAAAGTGCAAGGATGAGAGAATTTCTCTCAAATAAAAATAGAACATATTATTAAAAAATAATCCAGTTACACAGCATTAATGCCTTTTTTTCTTGGCTTTGCACTTCTTGTATTTTTGGTCACGATCTCTTTGTCTCATTTTGTCATCCTCAGTACTAGTGTCACTGTCACAACTTTGCTGTTCTCTCTTTCTTTTAGAGGTGCTTTCATCCACCTGGTACACGTCACCATCACTTGAATGTGGCAGGGCCAACTCAAAAGAACTCAGTCCAGACTTAAAATTTGCAGCTTGATTCTGATAGGGAGGAAGGGATACATTTGAAGGCAGTGGCGAAGTCATCTGATAGTAAGGAAATTGTTGACCCATTGGACTGTGAACTGTGTACTGCTGTTCTAAAAAGTGGTTCATCTACAGAAATAAAAAATCGAGTTGTTAATACTGTTAAGAGAAAGTTTTCGCTGAAGAATTTAATTTCACATGCATTACAGCTTTTACAAAGAAAACATTGATAGCAAGTTATATAAAAGGTTTGAAAGTAAAGCTTATATGGTTTATTAGATCAGTTAGTATGAAAAAGTAGATGATCTTTCATGGTAAAGGTGGAACACACGTAATCTTATTTAAGATTAAGCTGCCCGTTAAGTCTTTGTGAATGGTAATCAAACATGGCAGTCCTTTCATTTCTTCATTTATATATTTTTATAAACATTTGTAACTACAATGCCTATTGTTAAAGACATGTACAATTGCTTTTTTTTTTTTTTTAAAATAAATCTAGTTTAACTCATTTTGAAGTTACTGTTGGAAGAAGTTCCAACAAGGTACAGTGAATCCATAGATCAAAGGACTTGGAACACCACAGTAAGTGCCCAGCTTCTTGCTACATTCCCTGAAGTATCCCAAGAGTCCTTCTCATATACGAGGGCTGCTCCGAAAGCAATGCCTCCTAATTTACTGTATTGGCCCACAACATCAGAGGTGGATGTTGGTGGTATGACAGCAGAGGTTGAACCTTCCCACCAATATTCCATTCCATTTTGTTGCTGTGCAACAGATGGCAGCAGAGGGGCAGTCTGACAGAATGGCGTCTGACATGGAAGTGGGTATGAAGCAGCGGTGTGGAATTGAATTCCTCCATGGGCAAAAAATGGGACCCACTGACATTTATCAATGCTTGCTGAACATTGATGGAGACCAAACAGTGGACGTGAGCACAGTGAGGTGGTAGGTGATGCATTTCAGCAGTGGCGACAGCGGGTCACCTCCACTGGCGCAGATTTTGATGAGTACAGCATGCAGGCTCTTCTCCGTTGCTGGTGAAAATGCACAGCTAATGGTGGTGGCTATACTGAAAAATAGCATTTTGTAGCTGAGAATTTGCTCTATCAAATAGTGTTATTGTGCCCTTTGTTCTAGTTTCCATGGAAATAAACAGGAGGCATTACTTTCAGAGTGACTTATGTAAAATGCAGTCCTAGTACAGAAATAGAATTACAAAGGTCAGAGGAGAAAGAGCAGATTTCTACTGACTGGCAGTAACCAGAAAAAGTATGGAAAGCGTGTCTGAGTATGTCCTTGTGTGCAAAAGAAAGCCTCTCAAGTAACCTGTATGGATCACCCACACAAAGCTGAGGTAAATGTGTGAAGGCATACATGGTGAGCTGAAATAAAGCAATCTCTGGGGACATGCTGCAGTACTGTCTCTTCTAGCAAGCAGAAAATGGGATGGAGGTAGTACTGTGTGCAGGTCTGCTGAGAGTTTGGTCTTAGCATTTGTGTACTGCATTGTTATTGTGAAATGGGTTTGACAGTGAGCACAGCGAGGGAGATGGTACCCTCCAAAGGAAAGGAAGGGAAGGGAAAGTTTGTGCAAGCACCAGATCTTCTGAGGGCAGAGCTTGTGGGGAGGGGATGCAGGTCACCACTAGATCCACGTGACAGGGAATAGACCCTCTCTATTTCCTGTCCAAACTGCAGCTGGCAGGAATAATCTATTCAGAGTTCACTTCTTCTACAGCTACAATGGGCTGGACTACTCCCCAGTCAGGCTGGGTGGCAGCAGGACTGTCCACAGTCAGTATCTCATGTTGAATGCTGGGTTTCCTCAGTCCTACCCACCCACACTCATCAGATTCAGAAGCTCCACGATGTGTTTGATGAGAAGGGTCTGGCCCATAAGTTGCCACCTGAAGAGACCAGGTGAGTTGCCTTGTGGAATATCTTAAAGATATTAGAACAATAAAAATAGACCAGTCTGATAGGAGGGAACTGAAATATGGGTTCTCACTGTCTGCTGCAATGAAAGTAAATAATCAGTGTGAGAACCGCAGAGACATGAAAAGGTTCAGGCCAGAAAAATCAAACTGTTGTTGCCCCAACTTGTTTCTCAGATTGTCAGTGGTTTGTTTTATGTTTGATTTTAAGACAGAACTACATTTCAAACTTCTGCTGGGCATATCTGAAGTGAGTAGAAGAGCTAAGTGGCTCCATTACTGAATCAGCCACCTATGCAGAAGCTATTGCTTGCATGGTTGCAATTTTACTAGGTTAGCTTGTTTCACCAAAGGGATTTTATTTGAAACACTGTATAGCAAAGAGTTTCTTCTGTCAACTGACTTTTTTAGCCTCCTGAAGCTATATATCTTCAAGACATTCCTGCAATAAGAAAATAGTTTGGTTTGGTAGATCCCTGAAGTGATAAATAAACCTAATATAATGGAAGTTAGCAGCTTAAGCCACGTTTTGAGTCATTAAATAAGGACCTGTTTGCCAAAATACCTACAACTTCATTAAGTTGTTCACATATTTAGAACTTTTAAGAGAAACTCACCATCTTTTGAAAGACTGAGTGTTCCTGAGGTAAACTATTGTTCATTGGAAAAGGAGTAACAGGAAAGGGAGGATTTCCATAAGGCTCTTGATACCTAGGAAAAAGAGGCAAACATACAAAGACGAGACTTCCAACAAATACCGCCTAGTAGAATGCTGAGACTCAGCTCTTGGGCTATAACGAGAATATCCAAGATAATAATTCAGATCTTAACAACTGGACTTCCACAAAAAAACTAATAAAACAAGGAAAACATTTTGAAAGACTCAATTAACAAGTAATCCTGACATACTAAAGTGCAGACTCAAAAGAGCTCTGGATTTCATCACAAGAGTTTAGCTTTCATAGAGGTGTGTCACACTTCCAAAAAAAAAAAAAGTTGAATTTGAAACACTGAAACATTGAAACTGAGATGTTCAGATTTCTACTCTAACAGGTTTCTACCTCTGCACTCACATGTACATAACAGCTGCTTGTATATATACACACAAAACGTACAGATAGAAACTCAGTGGAGTTTAAAAAGATTATCTCCATTGTCAGATTTTCTTTTCCTTTAAGAACTTCAAACATTGCTAGTACAAACATCATACTAAATATGTTTTCATGTTCCCGTGTCTTGCAAAAACAAACAGCATTGGGAATTCAACTAAATGAACTTCTGGCAAGCTGAACAACCAAACATTAACTAAAACCCACTGTGAGGTGAGGATGCAATTAAAGTGTGTAACTGCTGTTTTAAAGAAGAGCCAAAAGACTTTTTTGCTGTATCTACCACATCCTTTTTCTACTAGGATTTTTTTTTTTTTAAATTATAATTATACAGTTCATTCACAGGAGATCTCTGTTACCTATATGAAGGTGAATATAAGTCAACATAGTTCTCAAAACCATGTGTCGGGCTATTTAGTTCTGAAGGGTGCGAACTCCCTGTAAAGAAGACAAGACTGTAATGACTACTCAGTTATGACTATTTGATTAACAAACACAGAACGTGCTTTGTCACCTGTAGTGTGCTAGTATATCACAGTTAGCATGTAATGGAAAGGTGTCATTTTATGGCAGACAGTCTATATCATCAATTTACTGCTTGAAAATGTTCATTGATCATTTATACTCAGCTCCTTAAAGAAGCATAAATCAGGACTGTTGAAGAAATCACGTACAGAATTATTTCCACTGCTTCTGGTTTTAGGAACCTCAGATGTTTTACTTCAACCCAACAACTGCTCTGTACAGCCTTCTAGGGAGTGACACGATGCAGAGTGGGTACAAGTCCTCATTGTTTGGATTGCAAATATTGTCTAATCATTAGTCTTCTAGCAGGTTTGTTTTCATAAACATAAGATGAAGAATGAGACTTTGATTTGACAGTATTTTTCTAACTGCAGTCTCTTCCAGTTAAAATAAAACTGATAGCTCTGTGGCTTTAGCATACAAGCTATCAAACAGCTTTATAGTTGCTGCTTTTCCTGAGTCACGACTGCAAGTTAAAGTCACACCCTTTAGGGTGCTGCAGTTAGGAATCACTTAAATGAAATCTGGTATGATAAACAGCAACAGCACAGTTGTTGTTATCTTCCATGGCGTGGCCTGAGCTGGCCTGCAACTTGTGTTGTTCTGAAGCAACCTACTGTCTTTTCTTAGTAATCAAAAAATACAAAGGGCAAATCCTTCCCTATGCAAAAAAACACAAGAAGTTCTTGTTCCTAAAAAAAATAAAATGGACTGTAATACGTTCAACTATAAATTGTCATCTTTCTAAAAGACTGTAGGATTAAAAACTATTAATTTAAGAAAAAAAATTATTTTTACAAAGACTTATGAAATCATTGTGACTGCTAAACCTACCAAATCGATACCGTACTTTAATTGGTCTTCCATACAAACGGATTCCATTCAGCAAAGCTATGGCATAAGGCACCGATTCTTTGTGCTTAAAGCAGACAAATCCAAAAGACTTAGGTTTTCCTTCTTTGTCCTTACAAATGGTCACTTTGGTTAATGGTCCAGCCTGAAAGAAATCTGCATTATTTTCTTACAGAGCTTAACAGAGCATGATTTTTTTTTAATATATTTATTTCATAATGATACATTTTGCCATAGTCAGAAACAGTTGTTTCTCAAGTATAAGATTTTCTATTTAATTTGAAATATCTCTCAAACTCTGAGCCTTCTACAAAATAAAAATCAGCCCTGCAAACATTAAGAGTAGAACCAACCATCAGTCCATGGGTGATGTTCAGCCTTTAACAATCAGATTTTTTTGATTATTTTTAAAAGGTAATTACAACAGCTGCAAGAAGGAAGATTAGGTTACTGTCTCCACAACAAAGATTATCTTATGCATGTACAGTTGCTACAGATTTTTTTCCACAGCTAACACAACTTAATAAATTGATAACATCAGCTATGTAAAACCGATGTGATCCATTAACATAATTCTATTTTCCCTAAATTCCTGAAGTGGGCAGCATCAAAACTGTTGGAAAGCAAGCCTAAACAGAGAACAGTGCTTCTGGAACCACTACAAAATACAGTCTTGTATATTACCTAACCCTCATCACAAATGCATGGCAAGGAATCACGAGACTCTATCATCTTAGCAGAGGTAACACACTGCTCCTGACCAAGAAAAACAAACACACAAACAAAACAAATAAACAAACCCACACCCTCAGGTTGCTCTGTTTGGACTTAATCCTCATGAGTCCCTTCCAACTCAGGATATTCTGTGGAAGATCTTCAGTGAAAAGAAGTTCCATCTCTGCCTACATGTACCCCTGTAATCCTTACACAGTACTAGAAGAAACAAATTAAAGCAGTAATACCACGTAAGTACCGGCTCCGTTTTCAAAGAAACTGTCATATTCCTAGTAAATGCCAAAATTTTCCTAATGCACAACCGAATTGGCGTTATCAGTCATGGAATTATGTTTCTTATCACAACTAACTAAAAGGCAGACTTAGCAGAGTGAAAATAAATGGCCAACAAAAGCCTCCTGCCACAGATCAGGAGCGTGAAAGATAGGAACAACTTAACTTGAGGAGAATGTAATATTCAGGTCGTCAATGAGGTGTTATAAGTTACCAGAAAAAAAATTTATTAGATACAGTAACAACATTTCTGAATGTCTAAATTACTGTGGTAGATGGAGAATTCACTGTCCTGAATCAAAGAGCAGCACTCATCACTAGAGTGGATACTCTGTGTGATACTCCATGGATACTCCATGTGTACTTTTCAGTAAAAGACACTCAAAAGTAATCTACAGCTTTAGCAAACACAAGTAACAGCTTCACAACAGTTACAATTTTCAAAATAAACACACAGCATATACTCAGATGAAGAAAGTAAGGCATAGGAAGTAATCTACTTTATTACTCTGCACTTTCAATGATTACTGTCAAACAACAAATCCGCAGTTTGTCTGCTGTGAGCATTCTGAGTGAGGATTTGGAGCCATCTTCCTCATTACACCCCTTGTGATGTCACACTGAGGACATTAAGGACTGTCACCTGTGATAACAATGTTTGACTGCTGTATGCTTTTGCCAGCTGTGTATAAACTCCTTCTCACTTAAATAAGATGCTCTTGCTGAAACAAAAAACATTTTCCCCTCTCACCCCCCAACCCTGGTGAAAGCAAGAGAGCCGTACAGACAAAGGATGAAAAATTATGTACCATCTTTATTACTGGTGCAGAGAAATGATCAGGCTATACAGCAATGGATACTACCCAGGTCATCCTGTGCAGGGAATCTTCAGTACGTTGATTTTCTTTCCAACTATCTTCAAGTTTGGGAGCTTTATTCAATTTTTTTTTTTTTTGAGAGGGGATTTCAGTGACACTCTGAATGTGCTTGGTTTTGCTTTAGTTGGCACTAAGGCATTTTTTTTTTTTATTGTTGTTTTGCACTACAGAGTTTTTCTAAAAATAGCAGATATCCAGTCTTGTGATTATTTGCCTAATGAGGAGGGTCTGGTTCTTCAAAAACTAGAAGTAACAAACTCTAGAAGTAGCAAGCTCAAGCACTTTGCAGATCAGTCTTAAATACGTAGTCTTCCTGTTCATAAATAAAAAATATTAATAGTTTAGAAGTAATAATAATAGATATTTTCTCCTAATTTGATGAGGCGAAAGCTACAGCTAGCTCAGGAGTACACTTTTAGGGCTACGCCACAGCAGGAATATAGATCTGTGTACTTTCCAAGAAAGGCCAAGACTGCAAGCCGAAGTGTGTGCTACTGCAGCACAGGCAGAGAAACTTGAGTGAGAATGAGATGAAGAGAAGGAAAAAGGTAAGTAGGTGTTATTGGTGTGATCTGGGGACCCAGACAAAAGTCAGCAGCTGAGTGACTGAAGCCTTTTTAGCCTTGCTTTTACAGGTAAACCAAAGAATACTGTTTACTATTGGAAACAGATAGGAATACTGCACAGAAAACAAGAGACAAGCAGCTTTTTCTTACATTATTTTAGGGAAAAGTTAAAAACTTAAAGCTAGGAAGAAAATTAAACAGCTGAAAGACCACATGGCTAGAATACACCAAACAAAAAGGCATTCAGTGCAAACAGACTACTAGGCTGATATCTTACCTACTGAAGATACTGAATACCACATTAATCAGGGAGTAAAACCAGTTCTACTTAGTAAATGAAACTGCAGAAGAACAGACTAATCTGCCCACTTCTTTTTTCGTGCTCTTTATTTTGAAAACACACCAGAAGGAAGGAAGGTTTGTTCTGCACCTGGGAATAATCAGTGCTGGCAGAAACAAGCGTATCACCACACTGCTGGCTGGACTGTCCACAGTGAGCTCAGTACCGGCTGACTGTATCAGGCCAGGAGAATCACCTCCTTACCACCAACAGCTGTCAATCCATCCTGCAGTTTGATGCTTGCATTACTGACACAATGCTCCCTCCTTGCCACCCACACCCCCTTTTCCTTACTACTTTCAGGTTAACAAGCCTGGCTTAGCCAAAGATTCTGTCAACAGCAAATCAAAGTGAAGCCAAGCCAGTATCTTAAAGCAGCCCATTCCTGAGGCAAGTCTTTCAGGTCTTGGAGAGAACAGGGATGGTCCCACTGATAGAACTGATACTTTCTTAAGCATTAAAACATAAAACATTTTGTTATAAAGATTATATAGGCAGAAGCCCCATCATTCCAACTGCCTGTCCCACTCTGTTGACAGCTGCAACCTTCTTGCAGACAGGTGAGATGGGCAGCTCAGCCCAGCAGCACACCAGGCACCACAGAGCCACAGGAGCCGCCTCAAACATTACAAACATGAGATGCCCCAGAACCATAGGATGGCCTGGGTTGGAAGGGACCTCAAAGCCCACTCAGTTCCAACCCCCTGCCATGGACAGTACCACCCACCAGCTCAGGCTGCCCAGGGCCCATCCAACCTGGCCTCGACCACCTCCAGGGATGGGGCACCCACAGCTCTCTGGGCAGCTGCGCCAGTGCCTCACCTCCCTCTGAGTGAAGGATTTCCCCTGAACATCTCATCCAAATCTCGCTTTTCTGCGGCCGCGGGGCGAGCGGGAACGCTGCACAGTTCGGCCCCGCGGACGGCTCGGAGCCGTCAGGCTGCGGGCGTCTCTCCCAAGCTCGTGCCCGGCCCCGCCCGCTGCCAGCGCCGCTGAAGCGCGGGCCCAGCCCCTGCCCGAGGCCGCTGCCCTGCCGCGCCCGCAGGCCGCGGCCCCACCCCTCCCCTCGGGCCCGCCCGCCACCTGCAGGAAGAGCTCGTAGAGGATCTCCTCCCGCACGCGGCTCTCCAGGTTCCNGCTGCCGTAAGGCGCCGCGCGACAGCAGGCGTCGCAAGGAAGCGGCATCCGCGCTCTACGGGCGGGCGCGGTGTCCTAGCAACGCTGCGCAGCGGGTCCTGTCCGCGCATGTTGCCTAGCGTGAGCCCGTGTGTTGGTGCCAGGCCGGGAGCCGCTCTCTGGTACCGTTATTCTGCACGGAACGGTGACATCTGAAGACGCTTCCTCCATTCTTTCTTTCCCGAGTTTTCCCCGCTGGCCTGACTGCTGTCAGACCTGCCTGTGGGAGTGTGTGTGGCACAGAAGCGCAGGGCCGGGAAGTAGCGCGCCGCGGGAGCGCATCACTGTCCGCGTGGGAGCGCGGAGGGGCCTCGAAGAACCAGGAGAAAAACGCGCAGTTGCTGGAAGAGACCCAAAACGCTGTGGCTGCCATCGTGTGGTGTCAGTGCGTACTGCAGCTGCTGCAACGCGACCGAGTGGGAAATGCTCCGAAACCCTTTAAAACCTCCGAGCGTCTCCGGCACCGATATGATGAGGTGTTGCGATGGCCGCTAACAAAACGTGCGTGTGAAGTGTCGAGGGCTGTGCTTCCCTCAGGACGTGACACGAGCTGGAGAACAACGGCCATGTTAACGCCGAGGCGGGGGCTGCGCTCCCCGCGCTGTGAGGGGCTGGCCGCGCTCGGGGCCGGGCAGTGCCCGCCCGTAGCATTCAGCGTGTGTGTGTAAAATGTCCTCCTACAAAGGGGCACATCTCCAGAAGCCGTCCTGCTGACGGCAGCGTGAGAAATCGTTTCAAAGTTTCTTCTTTTCTCGAGTGTAAACTGTGTGCTTTTCCTCAGTGCCCATTATTTTCTCACCAAGGTTTAGTTACTGACCTGTCCCGACTCAGCTAAAACCGCGTAGCAACCTGCGTGTTTGTCCTGTGCCTGTTCAGAGAGGGATTATCCCTTTACAGGCACCACAAGCCTCGGTGCAAACCAGTAAGGAGATCAAAATGCCTTCCGAGCAGTCAGGATTTTTCCCTTTTTCATCTTTACATGGCTTTTTAAAAATGAAGTTTGCTTTTGTCTCACCTGGAAGGAAGTAGCACTCTGAAGCACGCAGTTAGAGGGGAGTCTGTCATTGTTCTGGAGAAGTGGCTTGGTTCATAAGAGAAATGAGAATTCGCATGAGAATGGGATTTTCCAAGATTAGGAAATCCTTGGGGTACAAAAGAAGATTAGAAGGGGAAGTGTACTCACATGTGACCGCAGGTCAGGATGTTATGATTTGCGCAAGAATTTGATCTTAATTTTGAAAGCCATGCAAGGATTCTGTAATATTTTTAGCTGTTACTTTATCAGAATCTTGTGGGGTGGGGGGTTAAACTGAAGTCTAAGAGTTCCAGTCTTATATCTGTAAATCTTAATCTTACACTGCAATAAAATGAAGTTTTAATGTATTTTTTAACTTAAATGCTTGGCTGTTCTTTTGGGTTCTTGTGATAGCTGATGGACCATGGGCTCTTCCAAATGCATCACAGTTCATTCAGGAGGTACTGCCCTTACGTTTTGAAGCTCCTGGGACACAGTCAGAGTGCTTATGAGGCAGTGCAATGATCCTCAAGTGGGTTGCACAAGCCACTTCAGGAAGAGGTAAGTCTGAATTCTAGTGCAAGAAGAATGTAACCTTCTGAGAAAAGCATGGAACGTAACAATATGCAGCAAAGAGGGATGGATGTTAACATGTTAGCACATGAACATCTGCATGTTAACACCTGAACTTTGAGGGTCTCGCATCTGTTTGTGAATTTGTACCTGAAAATCACTGTTCTTCTGTGGGATTTGCCTGACAGTGGGGTATCAGTGGAAACTCCAGTGTAAACAGTAGCTCAGATTTATGGATTTTCAAGTGGCATGAGTGTCACTGTTGGTGAACCGACTTCCCTTATCATGTGACAGTGGTGAGTCCCACAGGTACTAGTTCAACAGGCTGATTAATACTGCATAATTTTCTGGATGTTCATTTGGTGCTGGAAATCTTTCCTGACACTGATTTAAAACTGGTTTTTTTGTTTGCTTGCTTGCTTGCTTGCTTGTTTGAATGGGTTGTTATATAACACAGTGCTTTACTTATATGTTAACTGGGGTTACTGATTCTTGCCTTGGAAGGAACTTAAAATTTCTTTTCCTCATCCATATGTAAAAGAGCAAGTGTGAGCAATTTATTCACAGCTAGCAGCATTAAGTATATGTAAAGTGCGTATATAGGATTTTCTTCTAACATCAGTGACAGGTTCTTAGATAAATACAGCAGATGTTCGTTTTCTGGAGCTCATTACTGGTTTCAGTACCAAGCATTTTCATTGGTGTTGAGCTCTCCAGGATCTCTCTCAACTTGTATGTGAATATATGCTGAGTGCATATGGAGGCTGCCTAACTGGTGTTTGCTTGGATGCACTAAGTTTTTCTTGTAGCATTCATCTGTATTAAAAAGTAGAGGAAAAGGAACCAAATTGGCACTATACCATTACTTCTTTTAAGTAATATTTAATATTAGTAGGTCTGTGCCTTCATATTAATTGTTGGAAAAAGTGTCCAAGAGTTGAGATGAAGAGAGAACGCAAACAAATAAGAGTTGCCTTACTGAACTTTACTGAGAATGGGGTGGCTGATTTGAGAAATGGAAACAAAAAATAATGAAAATTCACTGTTTAAGCTGAGTTGATTTTCATATGAGCAGACATACTGCATTGTCTTCTTCTTGTAGCTGAATTCAAAGCAGAACAGTCTTTGAAGAGGCTTCCCAAAGGCTATCATCTGCAGAACCTATGTAGAGCTGTTCATGGTCGTAAAGCCAGCTGAGGAGACTTACTGCTTGAAAGCAAATAATGAAACCTCTCTACTAACTGTTCTTGAAGGAAAAGAATTAGACCTAGATTGTATGTTTAGAAGCACTGTGAAAGATACACCACACAGAAAGCATTTCTAGGATATGTCTCCCTCATATTTGAGTGGTTCTGGTATATATTTTTTCTCCTATGGTAGAAATAATTGGGAGGTATATGTAGGCAAACCTAGCATCCAGATTTCTCACTTGAATAATGCAAAATTTGTCTGCCAATTTGCTTTACCATGAAGTCCAAGAAAGTTAAGTCTGTCCTCTAGTACTTACCCAGAGAATTGGTTTGTAAATAAATGAGTTTTACGACAACAGATGTTTCATCTGTTTTAGAGTCAGGGAAACAGAGGGAATGATGTTAAAAATACCTAGCAAGTCAGTGTATGAGTGAGATTTGTAAGCCTGGGACTGTAAGCTCCATCTCTTTCCCAAATAAATGCATTCGCAGACCTCTGGATTTAGAGGATAACTCCTTGGAAAAGCTAAGAAGGTTATTATGTGTAAAAATTCATCCGTGGAGATACGGTTCTCAGAATTGCGGGTTGAAAAACAACTGAAGACAATGCAGACATTGATCACAGCCAACAAGAGTTCATGAGGGGAAAGTCCATTTTAATGAACATAATCTCCATTTATGAGCTGGTTACCCATCTACTTGACTAAGGTAAGCCAGCTAATGTAATCTTCCTGGATTTCAGCAAAGCTTTTGATACTGTTTCTCACAGTATCTTTCTGGAAAAAATGCCCAGCATACATCTAGACAAAAACATAATGCTATGGGTGAACAGTTGGCTGATGGGATGGGCTCAAAGGGTTCCAGTAAAGGGGCTTACCTCAGACCGGAGGCCAGTCACTGGTGGGGTTCCCCAGGGCTCCATTTTAAGGGTCGTTTCTCTTCAGTGTTTTCATCAATGACTTGGATACAAGACTTGAAGGTACACTAAGTGAATTTGTGAACAACACTAAATTGGGAGAGGCTGTTGGCTCCCTCGAGGGTAGAGAGGCCTTGCAGAGAGATCTTGACAAATGGGTGGGCAGAGCATTCACCAGATGCGTGGAGTTCAACAAGAGCAAGTACTGGATTCTGCATCTGGGATGGGGCAGCCCTGGAACTACATATAGACTAAGGGGTGAGAGGTTGGAGAGCAGCCCTGTGGAAAGGGATCTGGGGTTCTGGTTGGTGCCAGGTTGAATATGAGTCAGCAACGTGCCCTGGCTACCAAAAGGGCCAACCATACCCTAGGGTGCATCAGGCCCAGCCGGGAGAGGGAAGGAACTGGCCCTCTTCTGCTCTGTGCTTGTGCAGGTTGGGTATTAGGAAAAGGTTCTTCACTGAAAGGGTGGCTGGGCACTGGAATGGGTTCCACAGGGCAGTCGCCATGGTACCAAGTCTGCTGGAGTTTTAGGGAGTGTTTAAGGAAGCTTATAAACAGGAGGGAGACTGTTTTTTTTTTNCCAGGTTGAATATGAGTCAGCAACGTGCCCTGGCAACCAAAAGGGCCAACCATACCCTAGGGTGCATCAGGCCCAGCCGGGAGAGGGAAGGAACTGGCCCTCTTCTGCTCTGTGCTTGTGCAGGTTGGGTATTAGGAAAAGGTTCTTCACTGAAAGGGTGGCTGGGCACTGGAATGGGTTCCACAGGGCAGTCGCCATGGTACCAAGTCTGCTGGAGTTTTAGGAAGTGTTTAAGGAAGCTTATAAACAGGAGGGAGACTGTTTTTTTTTTCATGGTCTGGTAGTGATAGGACAAGGGGGAATGGCTTTAAACTAAGAGAGGGGAGATTTAGATTAGATACTAGGTGGAAATTTTTCACTCAGAGGGTAGTGAGGCACTGGAGCAGGTTGCCCTGAGAAGTTGTGAATGTCTCATCCCTGGAGGTGTTCAAAGCCAGGCTGGATGGGGGCTCTGGGCGACCTGATCTTGGTGGGTGGCAACCCTGTCCATGGCAGGGGGGGTTGGAGCCAGATGATCTCTAAGGTCCCTTCCAACCCAAGATATCCTATGATTCTATGACATATGGTTTGATTTTTGGGTGATCCTATGTGGAACCAGGAGTTGGAATTGATGATCCTTGTAGGTTCTTTCCAACTCAGTATAGTCTACAATTGTATGATTCCATCGTTATTTTCAAGTTTGTATAGGAAAATTCTTCTGTCACCCAGATGGCTTTTTGTTGCAAGTTTATTTTGCCCATCACAGTGCTCGTAATTACAATTGAGTGACACACTTGAAAAAAGCAGACGCAAGATGAGTGTTTAATGCGATATAAACCTAGTCACCCTGCTTCCTAACCTCTGCAGGTATAATAGAGTTGTCAGAAACATGTGACGTCAACTGCTTGCGTGTCAACCTGGTGATAACCAAGGAGAGGGAAATAGATTAAAAAAAAGTCCCAACTCTGAAAGCCCAGAAACCACCCTACCTACTGAAGTCATTCAATAGGAGGAGTCATGAATTGCAGAAGCTTGAGTACAGTTTTGCTTTCTGCTTCCTACTCTACATATGTAGTCACCTACTTCGTCAGTGACATTCAGTTAAGTTAGAAATCTAGCATGCTATAAGAAAGCTCTTAATCTGTCACTTGTTAGAGGATGTTACATAGTACTTCTCTACGTTTCTGCATGTTAAAATTGTGTTTCTTCATCTGTTTGGTATACTGGGTGAAATCAGGTAAGAACTATGATCTTATTGTCTGTGACATGGTCTCATGGCTCTATTAAAGTATAAAAAACTGGTATTTCTTTGTTTAAGTTGGCCAAAGGATTAAATCCTGTGTACTGTGCCTAATGAAGCAGACAGTTGGGTAAAAAGAATTTGATCACTTTGAAACTGAGCCAGAGGTTCTTATTTTAAAGTAAATAGAACAAAGTCTGATACTTTATCTCCTGCTGTACTTTGTACAGAGACACACTCAGGTATGTACACTTTGTAAAAAGGAAAGTGGTAATTGTAAAATTGTTTTAGCATGTTAAAGTAAGTTTGAATTTTTTTGGCAATTTGGTAGGTTGACAGCTTTAAGTTATGCTTTATGTTTTAAATAATGAAATTTAGTTACAGAAACACAGTGTGCACCTAAGAGTTTCACCTTTCCAACACTAGAAGACACTTATGATATCTACAAACATACGCGAGAAAGTCAAAATTATATTTTGAGTTAAACTGCCTATATAACTGCCCAACCCCTGTTTGCAGTTTCTGACTGTACAGAAAAGTGTATTTGAGTACTCCCACAAGTGTGCACAAAGGGCAGCTGGGTATTGCTTCCAGGTGTTAAAGACAGAGAGAAGTTTAAAAAATGTCCCCTTAATGATTCATTGCTAAGCAATTCAAAGCATTAAATCTAGAAATTTATTTGTAGTACTTACCTAATTCCACAGTAATCTTTTTTTTTCTCTACTCGCTTTTCACACAACAATTCTGCTCTCATTTCACAGCCTTAAGTTAACAAGTTTTTTTCTGTTTGATGTTTCTCAGCAAGTAAATAGGTTTCATCAGTAAAAATATATTCCTCCTGGTAGTTTTCTCCCTTCCATGGACCAGTCCATGCTTCTGTTTCACGTTAGTGTCATTCCACTGACTTTTGAAAAATGAATTCTTTTTTCTACCAATCAGATGATATGATAAGAAATCAAAACATTTAAACTGATATGAAGAAATGCGTCAACGTTTACAATATCGTGGCAGAATTTTTCTAAATGTTAGAAATGTAGGGGTGACATCGTAAGGATCAGGGTCTGAACTTGGATGTAAGAGTATTAGGCAAAAATGGAAGAATTTCATGCTGTAGCTATGAATCTGAATAGCAAAATTGTGATCAAGTGACTGGTTTTTATTATTTAGCTTTGCATATGATATTTTTGTGTTCAAATTTGTAGTTTTATCACC
The DNA here is from genome assembly GCA_013396635.1 of Penelope pileata. Lineage (NCBI taxonomy): Eukaryota > Metazoa > Chordata > Aves > Galliformes > Cracidae > Penelope > Penelope pileata. The sequence continues at coordinate 596,265 of WBMW01005104.1, read as the reverse complement.
ATACATGGATAATTGTAACTCTTCCCAGACACCATAGTTATAGTTATTGTCATTTATGATAAGGTAATGAAGGCATGGAACTTTTGTCTGGTCAGTGTGAGACAGAAGTTTCAGTCCATTTCTAGAATGCTGTAACCCTGTTCTAGTTTGCTAATATCCATTATTTTTTTCTGATGTTCATTCCAGTGGTGACTGGTGTAGTCATTGTAGGTACATGGATGTGGATGTTGGTGGTATGGCAGTAGAGGTTGAACCTTCACACCAATATTCCATTCCATTGTGTTGCCGTGTGAGAGGTGCCAGCAGAGGGGCAGTCTGACCAAACGTTGTCTGACATGGAAGTGGGTATGAAGCAAAGGAGTGGAATTGAATTTCTCTATGCAGAAACAATGGCACCCACTGACATTAATCAGCATTTGCTGAACGTTGATGGAGACCAAACAGTGGATAGGAGCATGGTGAGGCATTGGGCGGTGCATTTCAGTAGTGGCAGCAGTGACATGAAAGACGAGCCGTGTTCCGGATGGCCATGCACAGCTGTCACACCATGAAATGAAGAGTGTCTTGATCAACTCATCTGCACAAATCAGCTCATGGTGGTGACTGTATTAAAAAACTGTTTTGTAGCTGAGAATTCACTCTATCAACTAGTGCTATTGTGCTCTTTGTATCTGTTGTAGTTTCCATGGACATAAGCAGGAGGCATTACCTCCATAGTGACCTATGTACATTGATTATCTTACAGCTTCTACTTTTTTCAAACTCAGAACAGTGTCTTTTATTTATTTTTTTTTTATTTGTTTGTGATGGCGTTCTTATGGTGGTCCAAAATTAGGGAAAGATTCTGGGTCATTCTCTACTGTCAGACAACTGTTTCTTATTGCTAGATGAACCGATGAAGTGTAAGAATTAGCAACTTTGACATCCCTGGCTGAAAAGAGGAAGAAGCAACCACAACAGTCTTCCTGTTTATATAACACATGCTGGTTGTGATAAAGAGAGGACCTAAATTTGATGGTTAAGTGAATGATTTTATCAACACTAACTGCTGATTTGTACTTGTTATGGAAAAAACATATGGTTCAGAAATAATTAAAAAGGTTAGTTTCAAATTTCGAAGGAGTGTAGTGATACCTGTGGAGTCATTGGTTTAACTGTGGCTCCTTAACATTCAGCACACATTCTGGCACTTCATCCCAATGGTCTGGAGTGAATAAAACGCAGGTTCTTCGCATTTAGTGGTTAAATATGGAAAGGAAAATGAAGAGTTGGTATTTCATGTGGTATGACTCATCAAATTACTGTCTAATAATTTTATTTTTTTCAGATGAAGAGGAAAAATGTCCTGAATTTACAGATCTTAATATAGGCAGTGCTTTGTCTGGAACAGAACTCCAAGTCCAGCTGCTGCTATACACAAGGGAAAATCCAAACTGTGCAGAGAGACTCATTGAACATAATGTTACTGCATCTGAGTACCTTAATACATCCAAGAAAACTGTTTTTGTTATTCATGGCTTCAGACCAACAGGATCTCCACCAGCATGGCTAGGTGATATGAAGGAGCTCTTACTGTCTTCTGGGGATATTAATCTCATTATAGTTGACTGGAATCGTGGTGCTACAACTGTGATCTATACAACTGCTGTTGGAAACTGCAGAAAAGTTGCAGAAATACTGAAGAACTATGTTGACCAGATGCTGGTAAGGCAGAGAGCTGTATCTGTCTCAATAAGTTTAAGTATCAGAGTTTGTGTGAGAATGAATATTTAAAACATAGTTATGTCTAAAGAGGAGCTCAGTGAGCAATGAACATTTCTTTAACAAAGTATTTGCTAACTGTGCATGCAGTTATTACTGCATATCTTTAATTTCCCTTGACTTCTCATTTCCCTTTCACTGAAATGTGTACAAGAGTGCATGTCGTTTCTTTAGCCAGCTGGAATTTTTAAGTTTTCTGGAAACAGAGAATGCACCAGTAGGAAGGTAAAATGAGAGCTATTCAAGCAGCATGCAACAGTAAAATGGTACAAAAACATTACACTACTCTTTCCATTAATAAACTGTTCTAATTAAGGATTTTCAGTGAGGAAGAAATCACTGACAGATATAATTGTCTCAAATTTATGTAAACGTCTTGATTCTAGAGGCAGTTGCTGAAACAATTTTTGATGCCAGTGTTTTTCATTGGGCCTTAAATTTGTCTTTAATGAACTGAACAAAAAATGTTATCATTTATTCTATTTATTCCATCTATCCATTCCATACTTGCAAGTTGTTGGAAGATCTATGGTAATTCATTTTGAGATGCATTAATATTTCAGATTCTACTTGTCATCCCATCATTTTTTAGCGATTCTAACAGCTGTATTGATACTATTTTATTTTTGTTTGTTTGTTTGTTTGTTAAATATCGCTTTCCTTGTGGAGTGGGCATGTTAAGGCTTTCCTGCAGGTGTGCATCTGACACCATTATTCACTTGTTCTGTGGTTTGTTAATGGTATTATATTTTTAACGTATTTTACTGGAAATATGATGCAGGAGATTTTTTCCCCCACGAGTTTGTAGTTTTGGTTCATCTTTTTTGTATCTGGTAAGTGTCTTTCTCTTCCGTCTCCATGCTTTCCTTCTTCAAAGAAACTGGTGTGACAGTTTGGAAGAAATGTGACTCAAGCTTCCTTTTTACATTTTCATAGGCAAGTAATTTCAAAGTTACTATACTAGCTAAGTAGTAGAGAATGTCAAACTGAAAATAAATTTGTAATTTCCATTTTTTAAAGTTACATAGTTAGAAATGTAACCAAATGTATAACCAAACATGAACGCTAAATCAGTCTACTGATGTCTGTTTAGTTAACTGTGTGTGTTTTGTTTTGTGTTGTTTTCTGATAGGCAGCTGGAGCTTCTCGTGACTCTATGTATATGATTGGAGTTAGTCTTGGGGCTCATATTGCTGGTTTTGTTGGCCAAAAGTATAATGGCACACTTGGCAGAATTACAGGTAAGTCATTTAACCCTGATATATGTATTCTAATGTACTTTGGTTTATTGTCGTAGCTGTGCATCACATAGGTGCTAGTATTGAAATATCAACAAATAAGAACTGATTATTTAGAAACATACAGGAGGAAAAATGTATCCATGATGTAAGTTGAGAAAATTATTATATTCTTCCTTGAGGACATAAGTTACAGGTTATAGTTCCCAGTCAATTTACTTGTAGTCTCTCAAATGAAAACTGAATGCTACATTCAGGTGCCACTTAAGTGATGCACTGAGTTTCTGCCTAGTCGATGGAGAAAATTATGTCCCTCTGAAGGGAAGTTCCCCAGTCTTGGTCAGAATGCAGGCACAGGGATTTAGTTTCAGTGTGAGGTATCTGAACGTGGTGCAGGCTTTAGTATATCAGGCAATCTGCTACAGTGAGATCAAATTGAGTGTGCAATTTGTGTGTAGATACTGCAGAGGTTACTTAATATTTGTTGCATCATCAGTACTGTCATCTGTGGGAGTGATGTATACAGTGAAAATTTGAGTACCCTCATTTGGGTATACCCTTCAGACACATGAAGTTTAGAAATAACTTTTAGATGCTGGCTATGTAGAACAGAATCCATAGTGTTAATTTGGGTACAGAGGCTCCTAGTAATTGTGGTGGAAGAGCTAAACTTACTGCTGCTCACGTGTTCAGAAGGAAGCTAACTGAGCTGACTATTAGAAAAGATGGTAAGAGTGCTTTGTTGGATCCTGATACTTTCTAGGATTTAAGATTTAAGAGAGGAGATGTTTGCAGGCTGAAAGGAGGCACCTTGAGATTCATAACTCCTAACTCTCTAGAGTACTTAAGTAATTTTTTCTTAAAACATAAGAGGAGCCAGTAGCCAGTCTTATGAAAAGTATTTAAATATTCCTCCCCTTGTAGTACAGTAATCTGACAGTCATGGAATTTTTTCTAAGAGTTTGATAAGCTATATTCCTTTGGTCAAAAAAATTACACAATTCCTTAGAGTATGTTGGCTCCACTCGCTAGGGGCTGTCTTGATGGCAATACTAGGCTAACAGGTCTGTGGCCTCTTTGAATTCTTACACTAATTGGGAGCTAGTAGATCTACATCATTTCTGAACTCAGACGTTCACCAGTAAATGGAATTGTACAAGATGTTCTAAGCATCTTCCTGTAATTACAAGGATGGATAAATGAAGGCAAAGACTGGATAGTCCAAATGCACAAGGCTCATAACCTCTTTACTACTTTGATAGTTTCTTTCAAACAAGCTGGCTGTGGAGCTACAAGCAAGTGTCTCAAACTGATGTTAGGGAAAAAGAAAATATATGCTCTTCTTCACTGTTTGGAGGTTTCTGAAAGATGCGTAAAGAGAAAAGTTGCATTTTCCATCTTTGTTTCTTTTTTGCCACCCTCTTCCTTTTATGTGTACTTTTAACATCAAGAAAATAAGGAGCAGAGTAAACCTCAGCTAACTACTTTTTTTTCCTGTAAAGGATGGTAATTACTATCTTGAAAATTATTAGGCTACTGGGTTGCACGATAATAATTCTCTATTGCTAAAAGGCATGAGCATATCCAATGTTTATGCTTCAGATACTTTGCTACCCAAATCCCCTCCTCTTTGATATAAAGTACTTTCTGTGGATCCCAGTCAAAACCTCTGTTATCATAGCTCAGTTTTGATTTGAGGATATAATTTTCAAACCTCCTTCAGGTGAAAATCTCATCAAAAACTAGTATTTCACTTATTTTCCTATAGCAACTATTTCTGTATTTAATTCCAACACCAACCAGTAAAATGATTGAGGCTTGTTTGAAATTGGCTCCATCCAAGCTATTTTCATCTTGGGTTCTGTTGGTGAGAGTACTTAGATTTCACATTTTATTTTTATGAAGTACATAATAGGAATGATATTTACTGGGAGAAAAGAGAAAATGAATTCATCTGATTTAATCCCTAATGTAGTTTGTTTATAGCTCTTCTGGAGCACAACGTATTAGGAGAGGGAAATTCAAAGATATGGATTGATTAGTCTTGTGCTAGGAGCCCCTGCTTTGCTTAGCAAGTTGAAGAATGGAAACTTGTTTTTTCTTATTACCCCAGGAAAATGTGTGAGTCAATAACGAATAGTGCTCAAATGTCAATCTTGTGTATAACTTTAGAAATAGACCTTAGAGCTTGTAATGCCAGTGTTATTTTCATTTAGGTCTTGATCCAGCGGGCCCTTCATTCACTCGAGAGCCACCAGAGGGCGGATTGGATCATACTGACGCACAATTTGTTGATGTAATTCATACGGATACTGATGGTAATGATACGGCTTTAAATTTACTATTTCAACATAAGAAAAGGCAGGAAAGGGAAAGAGTAGGGATAAGCTGTTTTGGGAACATCCGTATAGCATTGCAGTAGTTTTGTGTTATCATATGGATGCTGTGCTGTTGCTTCCTGACAACATGTATACTGTTAAAATCTTGTATATTACTATGGCTGTTCATTAATTAAATGAAATTCAACTTCACTAACGAGTTAAGCAGCAATGACCTGTGTTTCTCAGTCCTGACATGAGTAGTTCTGTTATTGAGTGAGTTAGTTTCATGACTGAACCTGAAAATACTGGAGTAACTTTCATGTCTAACAGCTAACTGAAGACACATGTAGATAATCATAGAGTTGTGAGTCCATCTAATTCCGTGCAAATGTGGTCATTTATGTCTTGTCTGTTGTAGTATATTAGTATATGCCTTCTGAATAAAAAAAAAAGTGCTTTGCACAATGAATAAAATGTGTCTGTCACATTAATTTATGATACTGTTCTTTGCAAAATAGTTTAGCATAAACATCCTTTTATTGTGCTAGTGTGCATGAACCTGGAGGCTGTAATTCAGCCACTCTCAGCTCTATGACTGCACAGATCTACTGCTTAAAATTCTGAATGGAATCATGATTCTACATTACTGTAAGGACATTGTAGTCCACTTAATCCGTACAGTAATCTGGTTTTATTTTCTTCTCAAAAACATAAGTAAAGCTTTCAAGTCTACCACACTTGTCAGAAGTTTAATGTCAATTTCTTTAATTATATTGAATCTTATATGAATGCATATAGCAAAATGCTAAGAAGCTGTAAAACACCAATTTTTGTAACACTTTCATTAAGTGATTAAAGGTAAGGAACGTAAAAAGAAAGATAGGTCAGATTGAGCTAAATCTTGCTGAAATCAGTCTTGAGTTTTTCGTGGGAGAGGAGAAATACATATTTTTCTACTGCAGTGTATTGTTTATATTCATGTAGTTCAGAATCTAATCTCATGCAAAAAATGGGAAATCGTACTCAAATTACTTATACATTGTTAAAGGATTTTAGTTGCTATAGAGAGAATGAATATCATAAATTTCTTCATGCAAATGTCTCATCTACAGGACAAAAGAGTTGCTACTGTTCTATGCATTTTCTTTTGTGCTGATAGGAGTCATGCAAAAATTTGTATGTAGTATCTTACATGTGAATAACTTTCTTAAAAAGAGAAAAAAACACATGAATTTTAACATGTCATAAATTCCTTTTAAAGAACAAAAGAACAATATATTTCCTAATATTTTCTTTAAAACCTCCTTGTTTTGTAATGAATTCAGTTAATAAATTATTCACTGAATAATTCTTTTATTTTTTTTTTTAATTTGTGATGTTTTTAGTACTAGGTTTCAAGGGACCTTTAGGAAACATTGATTTTTATCCAAATGGAGGAATGGATCAGCCTGGTTGTCCACAAACAGTATTCAGTGGTAAATAAAAAGTTGTTCAATTAATGTGAAGAGTCTGAGATCAGATATGGGCACTGCGCATACTCAGTAATATGGGGTCTGAGGGCATTGTATTCCTTCTTTTAACTTTGCCATTGTTGTGGTTTGACCCAACAGGTAGCTATGTACTACACAGTTCTTTGCTTACTCCCTGCCCCCAGTGGGATGGGGGAGAGAATTAGGAAACAATAAAGTAGAACTCATGGGTTGAGACAGATACAACTATTTACTAAGACAGAAGAGGAAGTAAAAAAAATAACACTAATGATAATTTTTTATATATATACACACACATGAAAATAAGTAATACAGAAAACAATTGCGCAGCACCCACTGACATGATTGCAGTCAGTTCCTGAGCAGTGGCAGCTCCCCTGACCAACTCCCCTAAGTTTTATAGTTTTTTCTGTATGATGTCATATGGTATGGACTATCCCTTTGGCCAGTTTAAGTGAACTGTCCTGGTTCTGTCCCCTCCCAGCTCCTTGTGCCCCCCAGCACCTTCACTGGGAGGCCAGTACAAGAAGCTGAGAAACTGAAATGTCCTTAGCTCTGTACAGTGCTGCTCAGCAACAACTAAAACATCGGTGTGTTGTCAACATCATTTTTATCCTAAAACCAAAACATAGCATCATATCAGACACTATGAGAAAAACCAGCTTCTGTTGCAGCTGAAACTAAGACACCCATTCAACAAATGAGAAATAACAAAGACATTGGGCTTTTTTCTTTTTGAATGAAAATCTACCCATAAGCATACATATTCCGTCATAGCGTTATTGTCGTATCCATAATCTGCATATAGTTATCTTTATTTTCTTGTGTTTATATATGGTGAGGTAGAGGGGAAGGTGTTGTGGGAGAAGATTGCGGAATGCTGCTTCTTTCAACCTCCATAAATCTTAGGCAAGGTTGCTATCATCTATTGTTGTTCTTTACTCACTGTGGGTATGTTTGGGAATGTCTGTATTTGTATTACTAATCTACACACTGTTGGTATGAATTAGAGCTGCTTCAAAAGCATAGGGCTTCTGCTTGGGTGTCTGTGAGTATGGCACAATCCCTTAACAGTCAGGTTCATCTTCATCCATGCAGTTCTGTTTTGTTGGTCAACTAAACAGACAATAAAATCATGACTAACGAAGAATGACTCAAATCAATTATCAGGGTAATATCTTTTCTTTCTTGAAGGAAAATGATGGTGTATTCTTTGTACATTTCATTTTTTCTTTCCTGAAGGTTTTCAGTATTTTAAATGTGACCATCAAAGATCTGTCTTCCTCTTCTTATCATCTTTGAAAAGAAAGTGCAACATTACAGCATATCCTTGCGACTCCTACTCTGATTACAAGAGAGGAAAATGTGTTGGTTGTGAAGCTTTCCACCCGATGTCCTGTCCAGTATTGGGTAAGAGTTACTGTATCTGCTTTGGGATGGGTGAGATTTTCCAAGAAATTCAGACTTGCCCTTTCTGGGCATGCTCCAGAGATCTGTAATACCTTGTTGAGGGATCTGATGAGATTGACTGAGTGCAGAGCTGCATATTGTTTAAAACCATTTAAAATTTAAGTCTTTGCATTATACTTATCTCTGTTAGATAGGGTACTGAATGTTCCTAATCTTCATAAGGCTTTCTAGTCTCAAATGGATTCAGAATGTATTTTCTCTCTACAGAGAAACTGCTTCTACTTAGTCCATCATGTTAGGCTTTCATAGTGTGCTATCATTCCTAGAATATGTGTGATTTTTGTTTGAGAGTTTGGTGTTTATACCAACTTCATGGAGTCGCTGGCTCATCTTTTTGAATCAAAATCCTTATTAGTAAAGGAATTTTTAGTTGTTTGGGGCTTTATTACTTTTAGAGAAGACCTAGCGACAGTTTGAAAGCAGCTACAATAATATGAGCATTTGCTAGACGGCAGGGCAGGGTTTTCACTAAAATGAAATTTTTAGAATATTTAAATAGAAGTTAACTTTCTATTCATATCTTATCTTTTTCACATACTTAAATACATACGTTCATTGAATTAAGCCTGAAGGAAAAGCATAGGCATAACTTTATAGTATTTCACAATAAGAACCAACTATTGCAGGATTTTACAGTGGAGCAGGAAGACTTGAGGACTTCCTCAAAATGGTTGTTAGCCTTGCCTGATGCATGATGCTTTTTTTTTTTTTTTTTAAATACCCATAAAACTTAGCAGGCAGCTACATCTGGAAACTGGGAGAAGCAGCATCCTTCTGATGCAAGCTCTCCCACTTGTTGTATGCAGTGGCATCTCTGCAGCTTAGAACTAGCCCTCACTGTCCATTCTAGTTAAAAAAATAAGACAGAGAGAATGGCACCAGCCATTCTAGAAACAAGGACTGTTATCAAGACCGAAAGACAAAAAGCATAATTGCATAAAACAAAAATACATTTAATCCAAGAGCTTAGGGGATTTAATACATAATATTTTATTTATTAAATATTATTTAATATTTATTTTATCTAATATTTTATTAAATAATATCCACAAGTAAAGACTACAGGGTTTAAAAATGCTTACTGTAATGATTCAAGAAAAGAAAGAAAGAGAAATTTTACTAAATATGAAGCTGTTCTGTAACTGTTCTCTCCAAATATGTGAACTGCTTCTTTAGTTTTGCTTTATTACCTCTGCAGGATTTATAAGCACTAATTTTTGGACTTAGTATTCTAGACTAAGTAGATTTCAACTATTTGATTATGTCAATTTTAGTGATACTAACATATTAGAAAAGTGAAATACATACATATATGACATTTGTTGTACTTAGAGGATTCCTGCATTTTCCAAGTCAATTACTTTCTAAGACAATGTTTAAGAAAAGTACAGCCAAATCTGTCACTTCAGGTAATTTGATTTTATATAATTGTGCGCCATGATATTACTAAATGTCTGAAATAAAACATTTAAACTTTAAATTTCAGGTTATTATGCTGATAGCTGGAAAAAACAGCTGAAGAATTCACCAACAAAAGCTTATTTTGATACTTCAGACGAAGACCCATTTTGCAGTGAGTGACTGAATACACACACACATATGTATATACACATATACATAAACTCTTTATGAAATGTTATGGTTGCTATTTGTTAGCTGACTTGAAGTGAATGCATATTAAGAGTAGAAAGGTATTGTTAGCTGCAGTATAAAAAGGTGGAATAAAACATGTGATAACCATATGTTTACAGACTAGGGGAAAGAGAAAAGCGATGATGGCAGAAGAATTAGAGCTGAGAAAGAAATGTGACTTTAAAAGTAGTAAGATGGACTGTCAGAGGAATAAGGAAGCCAAAATATGAGAATCAAGTGACAAGGAAAAAGCTGGACCTGCTTAGATAGGATAATTCCTGCCATTTTTAGAGAGCAAGTGCCAAGCTTAATGTTACCGAAATGTCTATTTGAATGCCTTTTGCACGCTCCAGAGTCTTCCCAACCCTTTTTATCTAAAAGGGTATCTAAACTACCCAAGTCAAATCTTCCACTTACCCTTCCAGACCCACAGAAGTAAAATAACTCCTCTTGGCAGTGATCTTTCTGCTGAATCCATGCACTTGCTACAACTGCTCCACTCCCCTGCTCGGGTTTCCTTGGAGTTTGCTCTTCTATGCTCTCAAGGCTACACAGTCCAATAGGTCTCACCTCCTCACTTCAGAGAAAGATATAGCTTTGTTTTCACTCTCACACTCTCAAAGTGTGGGCGTTTATCAAAAATCCAGCTGAGCGGAATCCTAATTCTCCCTAGTGGAAAGAATACAATGTAGAAGAAAAAAGATTGCGTGTAGCAGCCTCGGTGACAGAAGAGAGAAAACAGAGGGAGTATTACCAAATGTAGGAGATACATGAAAAGGGACAAGAAGCATTGTAATGACAGCATAAATTTTAGGGAAAATATGCAAAGTGGAGAAGAAAAATAAGTCTAATAAACTCATCTGGAAAAGAGAGTATTTATTAACGAACCCTTATTTTAATTCTTTGATGTTTAAAAACATGAGGAAATAGAAACAAACAGGAGGCTGTAAACTAAATTAAACTGTAAAGCGGAGCAGGACAATCTTTTCATTCAAGGAGAGACTTGGTCTTTTTGGAGAGAATGTTAAAGACCAACATCACATAGAAGAGACAGAAGAGTTTGAATTGACTCCTGTATTCCCTCTGGGTAGCCATAGCACAATTACAGCATGAGTGGTGGTTGCAGAAGTGCAGTAGAAGCCAGGTCAGGGTTTCTTAGGGCAGGGCAGAGCAGACCAGCTGCACGCTGTCCTCCAGAACAATGTCTCTCTTCAGCAGTTACTTCCTGACTGCTGTACTTGCCTAGCTAACCACCCACTTTGCCCTTCCATAAAGCTTGCACGACTGCTGTTCCTCCCTCTTCCTGCTAACGTACCTCTGCTATTTTTGGGACACATCACTTCTGGAGATAACATGACAGTTTCACCACATCAGTAGCTCAAATATCCCCACTTTGCAAAACTTGCCACGAACTGGAGGTGCCACTTAGGACTTCTATTTTGTGTTGTTTCCTTAGGCAGATCTTCATGTTAACTCTGATGGCAGTTTTTTGATGCAAATCCTTTTCATGTGAGAACTGGAAGAAATTATACATTAATTGCACAGAACTCCAAGCAGTCATTTGGTAGAAGCTACTTTTTTTTCAATAGCCTTTTAATTCTGGTTTGAGCTGGTAAATTGGAAGTAAAGGGTCACTATTACTATTGTTATCTAGTAAATACTTTTAACAGGGTGCTAATAACAACTGTATCCTTTTGAGGTTCATTCCTTGAATCTCACTGTTTCCTATTTCTTTTTGCAGTGTACAACTACTTACTGGATATTACTACCTGGAATAAAAGCATTAGGAGAGGTTTTATTAAAGTTAAAATAACAGATTATGCTGGAAACACAGTAGAGTCACAGATGAATAGGTACGTCATGCTTTGTCTCTGAATCTTTTTTTATCTCTTTATAGAACTACTTTCCCAAGTTTCCTAAATCTTGCTTCAGACTTGTTAAATAAGTCAAAAAATATCATCAAGTTGTTAAGTCTTGGCCACAGCTCCTTTTCCTAGATCTGATATGACAGCGTCAGAGGCAATGCTCCTCACACTGAAGTGATCCTCTCTCTCTTTACAAATTAGCCCATACCTTTGAATGCTACTGGTTCAAATCCAGTTCTTGATGTCGTTGTTCTGAATGCTCTCAGCTGATCCATCTTGCAAAATTTCTGTTCTTAGTAATAATTCCTGTTAAGAATGAATATTTCTCAGATGAAAAAACCCTGACTATAAATAATATTTTTCTTTAGTGAAGTGGCAACATTTCAGCAATATAAAAGAGTGAAAATACTAACTGGATTTTACCAGGATTTTGACAAAATATCCAAAATCTCCTTGACCTTTTCCACGAAGAGTTTAGTAGGCCCGAAATACAAGCTTAAGATTCTTCAGATGAGGCTGAAAGCTCTTAATAATCCAGAATGGTAAGTGTTTGTCCTGTATCCAAGTTGTGTATCAGCCAAACTGCTCAGGATGTTTCCTCAGATCTTTGTGCTTGCCTCTTTTGAGTTTTTTTATTACATATTCATAAATGCATGAATACCTTCTAATCCTATCTCAAATTCATGGTATGGAAGTGTTCTGTACATTAACATTTATTGCACAGCATCCTCAATTTCTATCTCTTTTATATAAAAGTCGTACATGCTCCTTATTACAGCAGGCTGCTGCTGCATTCTGGTCTGCAGGAGCTCTCAAGGACCACTTATATAGTCCAGCCTTACACCTGCATGGCAGAGTTCTCTTCCTGAAGATGAATTTTATGAAGTACTTTTCTGATTTTAATTATGTTTCTATATGCAGCTTTTCATACTCAGATATGGAACTGAGCACTTCAGCTAATTTTATGACTGTAGTAGGCTTTTCATTCTGTGGCTGATAGTAAAGACCCTCGAAGACCAAAACATACATTCTGTGCTTCTCTGCATTTAAAACAAAATAATCTGCATTTAATATACTGAGTGCTGTTACTACTCTTTCATTATTTATGTTTCGAAATAGTTTAGCAGTGTTACTATATATTCATTTTTTACATTCCTGAAGTTACTTGTACCATAGCATTAGCAATTAAATTTTTAATTTTTCTTTTGATAATAATGTATTACAAACAATAGTTAAGAAATGCAAGAGTACTATATTTTAGAGTCATTACATATCTTTTTTTCTTACAAATGGCTGATTCGACAAAGTCTGAATTAAAAATAAAACATGCGCAAGGAGGGGTTCAGAATGGATATTAGGAAAAGTTTCTTTACCGTGAGGGTGGTCAGACACTGGCACAGGCTTCTTAGAGAGGTTGATGCCCCATGCCTGTCAGTGTTTAAGAGGCATTTGGACAATGCCCTCACTAACATGCTTAACTTTTTGTTATCGCTGAAGTAGTCAGCCATTAGACTTGATGGCCTTTGAAGGTCCCTTCCAATTTTTCCTTGCCTTCCCATGCCTCGCCTTCAAATAACTAATGAGTGGGAATAATATTACAATATGAGGAAGTCTTAAGTCAGAAAACTTAAGAAACAGCATTTAAGGCTTTCTGATTTGGTACATTAAAATAGTCTCAAAGGGGTGTGATAAGCTGTAAAAATTAAGAAATCTTGTTAAATTAAAATGTGACGTATTGTTACTGAGAAAGAGGAGAAATCAGGTGGGAGAGACTTGGAAAGAACAGAAAATTTGGTAATCAAAATAGTATCCCAAAATGTGTATGCATTAGACTTTGTTACCTTGCTGAAGACCATAAATATCAAGCTGTCAGGCAAACTGGAATGATTTTATTTAAAAGCGTTTGGTGATGAGAGATAGTCAAAACTCTAAATCATACTGCAATTTTTTTCTCAACCCAGAGCTGATAAATCAGAAGAACCATTTCGTGCAAACCAATCACCATTCAGAACTTTTTCAGATGAATAATCTAGCAAATAGGGAACACTTTCAGCGAAAACTCTTTTTGGTTTTAAGTTTTCATGCCTGTTACTCAGACTCTTGTTAGTTTAAAGTAAGATCCCCTAAAATCCTTATGGAGCCTCATCCGATGGCAGTCATATGGACACATTAGATGCTTTAAGATAGTGGTAGAAAAATGTGTGTCGAATCAGCATGTGAAGGTAATTCAAATGCAAATGTTACCGCACCATTGGTTGGCGTAAGTACAAAATTGCTCATTGTAATTATGAGTACCTATATTTACCTTATTTAGTTACATGTAATTACATCAATTACTTGAATACAGGATAATCAACTGGAAACTACTTTAAAAATATTTAAATTACTCACGTAACAAAATAGTAGGTGAAAAACAGGACAGATGCAAGGATAAAAGACAATAGGAGTCTCACTGTCCTCAGATTTGGGTTAATAGTGAGCAGTGGGAGTTTGGGAAAAACCACAGAAAATTGTTTACTGACCCATTTTTCACACAGATGGTGTGCGAATGTGAGAGTGCTAAACTAAGACTTTTCTTCTGATCTCTGAGGCTCATGCATAAAAACAGAAAGCTTTCGTAACGTGTGTCCAGGTGTCCGTTCTCTCAAAAAGCTTTTCAATCTGTCAGTCAGCTCAAACTCAATTGATAGGGAAAGTGAATGTCTCAAAGATACTTAGTCCAACCATCTCTTTTTTTTTTTTTTTTAACAAACGTAAGAGCAGGAATAATAAAAAAGACCTTATTAATATCTCTCCTGAGCAAGAGAGCGTACCAAGCCCTTAGTTTTTTGTAGATGTCAGAGAAGCTATATGGAGTGAAAGTTTCTGAATACCTTGCTTCACAAAAAAAACTGTGTTTTGTTCCATCTGTGGAGAACGTACCCGCCATACTCTCGTGAGGCATTCCTAGCACATGATAATCACCAACTTAGATGGATTTCACTGCAAATGAGATGCAATATGTTGGAAATATGGTTTTATTTCTAGTGTTCATCATCATGTCTAAGTATTGTACCCCCTGTGATTAGACAGAATCCTTCCCTGGTGACTTCTGTTGGAGAACAGGCTATGCTGATGTACTCTGCTGTTGTGTTGCCATTGCTGCTGCTAATGTGCTGAAATACAGCATTGCAAACTGAAAGTAAACGCAAGAAATGTATCCATATAATAATCTTACATTGTTTTGGTTGGAATTTTGTCCTGTGAATTTTTTCACAGTCTTTTGCAAGGATTTTTAGAATGCCTTTGATTTCTGTGCTTTCGTGTCTTTTTTCTCCCTCTACAAAAATAATGAGTAACCCATTACATTCAAGTCATAACAAATTGTGGATGAAGGACTGCATTAAATTGTATGTTTTGCATTATACAAAATACCAGAATTTCTCTTGATCTTCTTAGTTGTAAAGTCTACTGACTTAGCTTTTGTGGGGACTTTGAAGGGCCTCAGATTCTTAAGCTAAAATCTCTCAGTACCACATGCAGGTAAGTGGAGCCGTAACAGGTTGGAAATCTCACACTGATGGGCGATAACAAAGGTGCATGGGAGGACATTCTTTCTCAGCATTTTTTTTTTCCCTTAGGTGTTTCACTGTACGTAAGCCCCAGTCCCATGTGGGTTGTGTTGCATAGCCAATTCAGAGCAGTGTAGATCATTTTAAATAACAACATAGTTTTTTACTTGTTAGAGGAAGGAGTGTGCCAGTCATGTGCTTATCTAATCCAGATTTCACCATCTCTCTATACTGATGCATGAAGGGCAGAGCTATGACCTGCCTTTGCCCTAAAAGTGCAGAGCTAGCTCCTGTTGTCATCAAAAAGTAATATTCTGTATGTGAGAAGCTCCTTTCATGACGTCTGTATGTGTTTGTGCAGTATCGCACAGTTCTGCGTTCTCTCAACATTTAGATGACAAATGACACTTCTGCATGAAACTTTCTCCTGCGTACTGTCATTGCAGCTGAAGAAGAGAGAAGGTTTTAAGATGTAGTATTTTACTCCTTCCTTTGGAACGAAAGAAGAAAAACTTTCATAGCTAGGAAATTCAAAATCAATTGTTCGTTCCCAGTGTTAGCAGCAACTGTGCTGTGCGGGGACTATTGTTCCAAAGAATTAATCTGAATGCAGGTTAGTAGCTTTTGTGGCTGAATTATAGCATCTTTGTAGTTCAGACTAATACGATACTCTTCTTACTCATGCTGTTATGCACCATCCATCTGATGTTCTGGTTGTTGTTTGTAGTCTGGCAAAACTACTCTAGTGATGTATAAACTAGGGTGTAAGCTTGGACAAGACATTTGTTGTTGTCCTGAGTACCATCTCTGAGAGGTGGTAAATCCTGGAGTTTTAATTGTTCAGATAATAAAACATTTTTCTATTAATGTTAAAATTTCTGTTATGCACAATTTTTTCTTTTTCTACTTTTGTAGGCTGCAGCTGTGCAGATATGATTTTGTACTGTTGGAGAACACTGAGCTGACCTTCAAACCTATCCCCTGCCCAGAGAGGGGTACATGAGGAGAGAGAGCTTCTAGTAACTCAATTTCCCTTATGGCAGTGACATGCTGATTCTTTCTCAGGATAAAGACTGAAATGAGAAGGAGATGAGATAAGCTAGATTTATTTTCAAGAGTCTATATGGTAACATGCCATGCTTCCTTTGAGTGCCTTAGGGTGAAATTCATTGGAAAGTTCAGATATCTCTGTATTTTAATAAAATAAATGTATCATGCTAGAAAACATACAATGATCTATTGGCTATTATTTGTTAGCAGCGAGGCAACTGCTGAATTAAAGATGAATTATCTGCATAATCTTGGCACATTATTAATCAAGTCATACATATATTTAATTATTTATTATTTATAATGACTTTTACATTGAAACATAATTATCTGTCAACTAAGTGAATTTAATATACTGTACATGTGATCTACAGATCTAATATACAGCAGTTTTGCTGTGCTATGTTCATTGGATAAATGAATTCACATTTTCTCGTTGTTTAATGTCTCAGTCTCTAAGAATTGGAACAATAAGATTTGTGAGAACATACATAAATTTGCTGTTTAAATTAATTATCTTTTTCCTCATCCAAGATGAGTATTATTGCACCCACTCAGATCTTTTTCTATTACAGTTATGGACAGAGCAGTGATGTTTCAGATACGAAGAATGTGAATGATGTGAAGAGAAAAATTTAAGGATGAAATATATTCATTTTTATTCTGTTCCAGTTTGGGCCTCTTGCAATTAAAACTGCTGCTCACATTGAAACTGATGATAGTTTTTCACTTATTTTAATGTGAGCAGGAATAATCCCTATGTAATGATTTCTTCCACCAGTTCAGAAGAGGTTTTCCAATGCCAGATTCCTTTTTCTGATGGTACTGGTTGAAGAAAAGATATAAATATTATTTTTCTTTAATCTTATTATACATATTTAATCCTGCTTTCTTGTGTAAATGAGTCCTAGACGTGATTTCCTTTTCCTTCCTTTCCCATGCCCACACTGTTCCTGCGCTGAGCAATGCTCAGTTGAACCTATTGGGCAATTTCATCTGAATGTCAGTGGTGTGGGATGTCCGAAACCTACGAATGCTAAGTTTTATTGAAAGTAAACAGGAGGGTTAGAAGGCAGATGGAACATAGCGTCCTAACTAAGGAAAAGCGAGATGTAACTTAGTTGTTATCATTGAAAGAGGCAGCTCCAGCATGCAGGTTAATGTGTGCAAAGCTCCAAAGCTGCCATCACACATGCTTTTACTTGTCTAGACAAGCAAATGCTTGGATGCACCAAGACAAATGCATACGGAACTGTGGACAGACTTGCTTAAGGACTGGCTTTTTTAAAAAATACCTGATTATTCCATAGAAATGGCCATTGCATTACCAGAAGTTTTCTCAGGTGGTATCTCACTCGACTTTGCCATTTCATTGTATGCTTTTTTGGTTTTGTATGCTTACATGCATGCATATGGAGAGAGGTTGTTTGTTTTGTTTTGTTCTGTTTTTCATCATCTCATCCTTCACCCTCTTTTTCCTTTGACCAGCTATTCTGTTTGTTTTCATTCTGTAGGCTTTTGCCCAACCTTAGTCTCATCACCCCTAGATTCCACTTTATAGGTCTCTGAGCTTCCTTTGCTTCATCACCTTGCCTCCAAATATGTGTTTCTCATGTCAGTTAGAAGGAAGCATTCAACCTCTGAACTTCTGAACCAAAGGAAGGTTCAACCTCTTCTGCCATCCCACCAACATCGCCTCTGATACAGTGGGCCAGCATACTAAAATAGGAGGCATTACTTTCAGAGCATGCCCGTACAATGGGCTGCTAGCCCCACGCGTTCTTTGGCTATCATATAAACATACTGACAAAACAGTGCCTGCACAAGCAGTCCTAATATTTTGATTTGTGAGGAAGGGTGTAAGACACGAGCAAGAAAATATGGAGAATTGAAGACTGAGACACCTCTCTTGGAGTTTTCCATTATAAATGGATGGAATAAAATGTCAGGTAAGGTGCTGCTGAAGACGCAAGCAGGCATACAGGTATGTCTAATGCTGTTAAACAGTGGTGCAGTATAAGGATAAATAGGATACATTCACACATTTTAAACTATTTTGATGGCCTTACCTATGTAAGGTATAGTAGAAAAGAAATAGCAATTTGCTGCCTTGTTTTGGGTAAACTTTGGGTAAATAGAAAAGGAGCAGTAAGTTTGATGAGGAGGTTCCAGTAATCAACAGAAAGAAATACCTTTCTTTTTTTTTTTGATTTCCCAGTTTAGCTTGCAATTTCCATTCTGTAAGAGGGACAGTTCCAGGCAGTGCACTTTCAGTGCGTAATTGCCCTTCTCAAGCGGCTATGCACTTGGACTCCATCCTTGTGTCTCCCAGCACCAACAAAAATGTGCTGTAATTGTTTGGAAATGCACTGCTTTTCTGGCCCATTGCCACATGCTACTTTGTACTAATTCTGTCAGCTCTCTTAAGCTCAGCAAAAAATGAAAATCTTCCAAGGAGTTCCCTGCTCTGAAGCAATTGCTGGTGGCAGCTCAGTGAGCGCGCTTCTGCATCGGAGCCAAAGAGGGGTTGGACTCATTACAGTACTATTTTGTATTCTCTGTCAGGTTACAAAATATCCGCTAACATTTTTTTACTACAAAAAAGTGTCCATATATTTTTACTGGGAAAATTCAGAATAAACTGAAAACCCCAAATCATTGAGAAAAATCCAAAGTGAGGAAATAGGTTTTTTCAGATTAGTTTGACTTCAAATTAAATATTTGCTTTATAGAAGTTTGCTGAACTCTGTTTTTCTCCAGGTTCCGTATCAGGCTATAAGCACTGGCCTGCTGGGTAGTCTGGTGACACTGCTATGCTTTGGTTTTCTTACTTGTAGAATGGAAAAATTTTCAGTCAAAAAAAAAAATCCTAATTTGTAAAGATGCATTGTTAACTTTGTTTTAGTGGTTTACTCGTAGATGATGTTTTTAACCATAAGGAACACTCTCTGTACGTTTGAAGAAAGATGTATCTCAGGAGTAAACATGGGTTCTGCCATTAACCAGCTTTTTGTAGTAATACCAAAGGGATCTCAGTAGTATATGTTTATAGCAACACGTTCTAATTTCCATCAAATGCAACAAGTTTGGAACATTTAACGCAGTATTTGTATTTAGTGCTTAGTCACAGGAAGATGAAATTGCAAAATGACAGATTTATAAAGCTAATATAAGCTTATTTTTCCTGCATTACACCCGATTTATATTCGATGAATCCATCTTTTCTTTTAACCATGCTGTTTCAAGTGTCAGGACAGTAAGGATATGTCAAGAAATTCATAAAGCCAGGCGTGTCCCACCCACGGGCCCTATGGGGCCCAGCGCGGTTCACCCTGCGGCTGCCCCCAGATCTGCGTTGTCATGGCAACGGCTCTGCCCCCGCCAAGTGGCACGGCCCAGCCCCAGGCCCGCACCCATCACCCATCAACAACCAAAGGTCAGTGTGTGATGGCACTGTGTGAGCTGGGGGAGGCACAGGGCAGTGCTTACTCTGCCTCTCGCCCCGCCATACGCACTCGGTCACATTGAAGCCCGCGTGCGTTACGCGTGGGACGCGTTTGTGGCGCTGCTTGAGTGAAACACAGTGGTTGCCCGTAGTAAAATTTCATCCTAACCAATGGAGTCTCAAAAGAAAAAACTGTAACAGCATTTGAAGTGAAACTTTAATATGGCAAGCTCAAGTTATGGCAAATAATTTCGTGCATTTTGATACATTGGCTGAACACACCTGTGAACAGTGAAAAATATGCAGCCTTGCTTTCTGTTTTGATAAAGAAATTTGAGAATAGGTTTCAAGATTCTAAAAAAAAGTCATCAATTTTTTGATATATTTGCAGCTCAATTTTCAGTCAACATCAGTACATTACCTGCAAATTTTCAAACAGAATGTATCAAGTTGCAATCAGATATTCAACTCAAAGAAACACGTGATCGTTTCTCTTTACTTCTATAAGCCCCGTCTTACCAGAGAAACCTCTCTCTCGCTTCACAATCACACCTTATTCACATCGTTGCTTTTTGGCAGTACATACCTTTGTGAACAATTATTTTTAAGGATGAAGCACAGGAAGAGTCCTATTTCCTCAAAGATCTGTGATGAGCACCTGGAGAACTCACTGAGAATTGCAACCACTTCCATCAACCCAGACATTGAGGCACTAGTTTCACAAAAACAAGGTCAAATATCCCACTAGTTTTATGTTTCCATTGCTCTCTTTTTTTGATGTTTTAATAAAAATATAGGAAAAAGAGTGTTTTGTTAGTTACATACATTAACGATCTTGTATATTTTATTAGCGGCCTGAGACCATTCCTCTGCACTCAGTGTGGCCCAGGAAAGCCAGAAGGTTGGGTACCCATGCATTAAGCATTGGAAAGCACTGGAGTAAGGAGAAGCATACTTAGAGGAAAGACAACATATAATGCAAGAGATGTTCACTACATCTCTCATTTAATTCACAATAGGTTGAAATAGCCTAGATTAAAGATATGTAGAACAAGACCATTTGCCAGTTCAATTTGAGATGGCTGTATTGATTTCAGTGATGCTATACATGGCTGAGGCTGTTTTTTATGGTCTCTGCCTCAGATAACTTCAGGATTGATTTCACACTGTGGTTCCTTACTTGTACAATGTAAAGTGCAGATGTATGTTGGAGTTACCGGATAAGTTTATATGCAGCTCAGTGGAGAGCAATTCAGTAAGGAGAGGCCGAAAGGAGGGCAGGGAATATTTTAGGAAGAAGAAAGGTCTGTACAAACAGCTGCTCTTTCAATATGAATGTTATAAATAGAGTTACTTCTAAAGGAGCATTTCAGGGTAATTAAAAATCACACAAGATGCTACTGTCTGGATGGCAAGTGACAGACCAGTGCACTACAGCTGATGTGAGTGAGAAAGGAAAGATTCAGACATGGAGACCTGAAGAGGTACTTAATCAGGATGTATGCTAAATGCAAAGTTACCTGCTGCATTTGTCAGCTGCCGCTGTAGGCATTCAGTGGATACCTCTGTCTCTTTTTTCACGTTGACATTTGCAATGTTTCTTCCGAGCATATCCAGATCTGTGCATCATTCTTAGCGCTGAGTAGTTTGACACTGCCCCCTCTAGCTAATCAGTATCTGAAGTCTAGGCATTCATGCACCTCTTCCTTCAGCCTGGTGGGCATACCTGCTGCATAGCTCATGCTTTGAACTGAAGTCCACACAAAAAGCTGAGGCTGATTCTGCCTTCTCTTTAAAAAAAAGAAAAGTCTAAGGAAAATTAAATGCTGCTGCTCCCTGGCAGATACAGTTTATGATTGAAAGACCATGTGGAGTTCAGGTTAGTCAGTCATGGCGTAGGAGAGATTTAGGTCTACATGTCCAGATTCCCAAGGGAGTGCTTTTCTTATGCTGTAAGCTGTCCTGGGCAGTGAGCACTTTTCCCCCTCCTCTTGAAGCTGTGCTTCTGTGCAGAATGGGATCAAGATTACCTGGGCTAGAGAAAGCAAATGTAAGCCCATCAAGGAGAGTATTCAATGGGAGTGGGACTATTGGGTTACAGTCCTTAATTCTGGGGCTGTTGATGTATATTTTACATTAAATCATCAGTGAGTTAAAGGCGCTTACTCTTAAAAGTCTATGTTCAGTTGTTCTCAATTCCAATGAATTTTTTTTTCTCACAAGAAAGAAGCCTATATATATATATAGGTATACGTATGTACTGCTACAGAGCTCTGGATTCACTGCAGCCATAAGAGAGGCTCTGCACTGTGGCATCCAATTCCCTTTTTAATTTCAACACTTGCATCTTTCTGTGTACTGTAGGAGAGAAACATTAATAAAGAGCTTTATGCCCTTAAAAAAAGCCATGTGATAGCTTTTAAATAAGCTCAGCTCCCAGGTCCGTGACCTGCTGGACTTCAGCGCAGCAGGAGACAGTGGCTGTGGCCGTCAACTGCCATAGTCGAGGAGGAGGGGATGGGTAGCAGCTGATGTAAGATTTGGCTGCTCTCTGTATGGTCACTGTGGGCTCTAGCTAGTCTCAGACTAGCTCCGTTCTCATCCCACTGACTGGATCCCCAGTACTCATCAGAGTGCATTCAGTGTGATCCTGGAAGGCATCATTCAGCTGAATTTCATTTCAGGGCATCACACTCTGCATGCTCAGAGATGGCTCTGCAATGCAAACCAGACCGTGGTAAGCAGGGAAAGTAGGGTCAGAAGCACAGTCCTGATTCAAGTTCAAAGGCTTGGGTAGATACTGCCAAAATGCTGTGGATAAAGGTATCCACACTGTGTGTGCATCTGAAAATGAGAAATCTTAAGAAGTGAAAGTCTGGCAGCTGTGGCAGTTGATGTTTCTACCATGCCTCAGAATACCGGATATCTATCTGCGTGCTTCCTGCTTAGCTGTTTGAGTAATGGAGGGGTGGTGATTTTTATCATGCTTATCAGTTGCATGCAGTTTACACGTGAATTGTGTAACGTATTTGCTCTTCTTATTTCTACATTTCTTATAGTCCTGTTTCCTTAACAGTGCAAAGGGAAAATGATCCCACCATTACAGCGTACAGAGAAACATACGATGAACTATAATTGTGATGAGAAAACTGTTTTTAGAAGAAACAAAAACGTTGTCAGAAGAGGGCAGCCTTTTCACATAAACTGAAAGATAACAACAACACACAAAACAACTTATTCCTTTCACTATAGGCGTGCCAGTGTGAGGTTAACCTTGTTAAGGAAACTGCAACACACATGAAACTACATCATAATGAGAATGCTTCTCTTTTCTGCCTCCTGATATTCAAAGGACGGAAGCTTAGATTTGTGGTAGTAGTTTTTTATGCTGTGTTCAGACAATGGAGTTAGAAATGTTTTTAAAATGAATCAGTGAAAGGAAATCTGATCATCCTCTTTTTTTTTTTCTTTTTTTCTTGGGAGGGGGAGTGGGGTTAAAGGCAAATGAACTTTGAATGCTTTGAGTAACAAAGTGAATTTACTCTAAATGTTGTTGCAGGGAGGTAAGCCAGTATTTCATAGAATCACAGAACCATAGAATCATAAAATCACAGAATGGTTTGGGTTGGAAGGGATCTTAAAGACCATCTAGTTCGAACCTCCTGCGGTTGGCAGTGCTGCCAACACCAGGTCAGGCTGCCCGGGGCCCATCCAACCTGGCCCTGAGCGCCTCCAGGGATGGGGCACCCATAGCTTCTCTGGACAACTGTGCCAGTGCCTCACCACCCTCTGAGCAAAGAATTTCCTCCAAGCATCTAACCTAAATCTCCCTTCTTTTAGTTTTAAACCATCCACCCTTGTCCTATTACTACCAGACCATGTAAAAAGTTGGTCTCCTTCCTGGTCATAAGTTTCCTTTAAGCACAGAAAGGCCACAATGAGGTCTCCCTGAAGCCTTCTCTTCTCCAGACTGAACAATCCCAGCTCAAAAAAGCACTCGTAAATTGAATGAATTGCAATTTATTAATGTGTTTTTAAGCATATCGATCTGTCTCAGTATTTATTCAAATACAATATTTAGTCAGGAAGACTGTTTCAAATAGTGAAATTTACATCATAAGCAATTGGCAGACTAAACTAACTTTACTGACTGCCTTGTGGCAGTCAGCAAACTCCAGCTACAACAAGTCTATAACTACTCCAATGAATGTATCACTGCAGTGGAAAAAAAGAGAAACCCTGAACTCTCAATGAACATAATTTGTGAACTGATGCAAAAGATTATGAAGTTGTGTTTGATTTAACTTCTAATTCCTGATTGAAAGGAGTAGCCTCATGGTTGTGTCTGAGTAATTTAGCTCTGAGGTCTGGACAACAGAACAGAAACTCCCAAACTCTCTAGGTAAGGCTTTATGAAGATCACCACTAGTGTACGTAGGCACACTTGGTAAAAAATTAACAGAAATACAACATTCATGTGTTTTACGTATCAGTATGTCTTGGAACATCTCTGCAGTAAGACCTTTCTCTAAAACCCAAATTAAAATGTCCAGAGTTTCAGAAAGCTTATTAACACAGCTGCTGTTTCTAAGAGGCTTGAACACAAGAGCAGGAGTGGAGGGAGCTCTTATCTCATCTACCTGCATATACTCATCTGCTGTATGTGGAAAGGGTAAAATGTGAAAGATGAATACAGGCCAAAGAGGAAGATAACAACCAGCATTGTAGATAAACCTTAAATCAGTGGAGTTCCTTGAACATACAGGGATGTACACCAGTGAAATGTAACCCATGTGGTTTTGGACCCTCTGTTCCCCTGGGAAGTCCAAAAGTTGTCTTTAATATAATTACTGTTGAACCATGGAACATGAGATCTCTTTTTTATCGCTTTTGTAGCCTTTCTCAGGAACAGAGAGAATTAGAGCCTCCAAATGGGTTCTGCAGAAGAAGGCTGAGGAATAGTGAGTAATAGGTGAAAAGCAGGGTGAAGTTTATATTGTTATCAAAATTAAAGATGCATGTAAAAACAAATGAAAAAGTATATGGAGAATATACATCTATTGAGTTCTAAGAATGGGAACCCCACTTGCTAGCTATGCAAGACAATGAGTATTATTTTATTACGTGTCAAATGTCAAAAAATGTCCCAGATTTCCTTATGGTTTGGAAAGCTATCTTGACTGGAAATTTGGGGTTAGGCACTTGTCTGACTGAGGACTCAGCTTCAGTTAAAGAAGTTTTTAGAGCTTGTATAGGTGAAGCACTTAAACTTCAGGTAATTTAAGTGACTGGTTAAGATGAGAAGTAATTACTTAAAGAGGAGCCTAATTGCAGTCTCAAGCAATTAAGTATATTTTGCTCGAAGATCAACAATTTCCATGGTGCTCAAAACTGTCTTAAAAGATTTAGCTTGTGTATACTAGGCAAACTTATTTCTTTGCTACAATTAAAAAACGAATAGAGGCAGAAGGAAGGAGCAAAGGGTTTCTAAAGGCTCTACCAGTCTTTTCCCTGTCACTCGTCTAATCCGTGCTCACGGATGCTCTTAGTTTGTAGTTTCCAGCCTTCAGGCAAGTCTAAGGGGGAGGCAGAGAGTTAATGACATACTGCTCGACATGAGGTGCATGCATTGTCATGTACTGAATGCCAAGACACTCCTCTTTTCCTATAAAATATAGCAAGACGACTTTACTGTGGATGCAGAGCAGATGGGACTTGAGCTTTTCAGTTCTCATCCAAAACAATTCTTTCACTTTAAAGTTTCTGATTTCCAACTGATTTTTCTTAAAGGAACAGAGGGCTGTATTAAATGTTTCAGGATCTGTGCTTGTGATATTGAAGGTGTAGTGGTGTATATGATGCATATTATGGTATTTCAAAATAGATGAATTTTGAATATTCCCCAATGTTTTGACTAGCAAAACACATGGGATCCTGGTGGGTCCACATTACTGAAGAGACACATAAAACCTGGAAATTTTCCAGAAACAATGTGACTCTGCTTGTCTGTTAAGATCGGTTTCCTCCTGAGCCTGGTTTAATTAAAGGTAGTAGACTGTATACTTCATGCATATATACGCAATAAAATTTTCAGCCCTCATACAGGTTGTTCTTAACTTGCCATTAGAATCCCTGGATGACCTTTGCTAATCAATAACTTAATAAAAACCCATTTAGATTCTTTTCCCTTTCCCATTTTTTTGTTCCATTCTTTCTGAAATAAAAAAGGAGAAAAATTGTTTCAATAAGCAAAATCACCAGATTTACTTTGAAATTATAATGAAGAAAAAAATACTTTTACAAAATGTCTTAAAATAGAATGAGATTTTAAAAAATATAATAAAATGTGAGGTTGTCAGATGGTGTAGTGTTTAGCTCTACCAGGTGAAGGACTTGTGATGGTTTATATTGCATCTTGTGCATGTGCCCCAGCTTCTGCAATCAGAGTAGATTTTTTTTAATATTTTATGAATCTAACTTATTTTTTCTCGCTAATAGTTTGGTTGTTCTTTGAAGAAACTACATCTAAACTTTATTATATGTAATAAACTGAGGAAAGAAAAGGAAGATCACTGGATAAGATGAAGCCCAATTTACTGTTGATCAAGTTTTTACCAGCCCTTCAGCAGCACAAGAAAGATTATGGGTTGATAGTTTCTTTCTTGNATTGTCTTTTGTTTTTTTGTTGTTTTTTTTTTTTTTTTTTTTTTTTTTTTTTTTTTTTTTTTTTTTTTGGGGGGGGGGGAGTAAGCTTGGAGAGGTCAGGAAGAGGATATGCAGATAAGTCTCTTTACAGGAAAAGGAACTATCAAGGGCTTTAGCCAGTACTTTCAAGTAGGTGTGTCAAGGCTTGAACAAAAGCTGACCTGTGACCTACCCAGATGACTAAAGTACTTCCCTGAGGACTGGTACACAAAATGCAGAATGATGTGGACGAAGTGCAACCAGCTGCTGAGAAAGCTGGCAGATATCTGCTGGTAACTCTTCAGACTTTAACTTTTCCTAGAAATATAGTTGCTACCCAATCTATCTCATATCTTAACTGATAACAAAGACCTACTCTTTTAATTGCTCCAGCTGAACTGTCGTTTTTATTGGGACAGGTTAGTAAACTTGCAGATTTTAGTGTAACTGCCAGCAGGAGAGTGGTTACAAGTCCCAAAGAATGGAGACAGAAATAAGGAATGCAAGTCTTCAACCTAATCAGCAGCATAAAGGTGACAGAAATGAGGAATGTAGGAAGTCTTTCAGGGGGAGAAAAAATAAAAAATAAAGACAAAAACAAGCTCTGGTACAAGCTGAGTAAAAAGAGGGGAGCACAGTGCAGTGTTATCTGGGCAAAGAACTTTGAATTACTAAGAAAGAACCTGTCCACCAACACAGGGCTTTGTCCTTAAACATAGCTGCATCTGAGGCTGAACCAGATGGGGTTCATCCCAGTTCAGATGAGTGGGCTTTAAAGTTAGAGCTGAATCCTTATCTGTCTGTCAGCTGAAGAAATGCCACCTCCAGTAAGCTCTGCTCTCCACCCTGGTACACATTTTACTGGGAGCCATGCCACCCAAACTTGGCTCAGTGGGCAGCTGTTCCTTTCCCTGCCCACTCATGCACAGCGTTCTGTGCACAAGAATAGTCCATTGCTGGAAATAGTTGGCTGGAAAGAGTCTGGCAGCTCACCCATTCCTGCTGTTCCTACCTCCAAGAGCAGTTTTTCTTCCTAACAAAAACGACCCACAGGACCACAAATGCTACTTAACTGCTTGGTTCTTAGAGGTTCTTGGAGAACAGCTACAGATTAAATCTACTGTTTAAAAAAATGCAAGTGTCCATCTCACAAAAACAATCACAATGAACATTACTAACGTTCTCCAAAAGACAAAGGTTGAAAGGAGAAAACATGAAGCATTACAAAACCTGTGTATGAATGAATTTCCGTTCACAGCTGAAGGAAGGAGCAATGTGATAAGCTAGTCCCAGTACTTCTCACTCCATGCTTTCACTGCATATTATACAGAAGGCTCCAGCTTTCTTAGATTACCTAGGGATTGGTGAAGTATTCGGCAGTCAATGAAAACACTCTTGCTGATTCAGTGGGTTTGGATGATCCTTACATTAACAGTCTCCCACCACCTCCACATTAAAAAAAAAGAAAAGAAAAAGAAAAAGGACCAAGAAGAAAAGATGAGATTATATCAACGTCAAATCTAAAGCAAATACAGGGAAGAAATCTAAAAACATTCACTTACTTCAGGTACAATGTTAATGAAACTTCGAAAATTCAATTCATTATTTAAAATAAATATAACTAGTGTTCTTTCAGCAGCTTTATCTCATTAACTACAGGGTCGTAAACATTCCTCTTGATTTCTGTCTTGCATAAGACTTTGAAGAAAAGACATAGTTTTAGAGCATACAAATCAGTAGAAAGAAGATCCAAGACTGAATAAAATAAGCTTGAAATGATTCTCTAGATGGAGATGCAGCTTTTCCCTACAGTGTTAATGTATTACAGTTTGGCATCTCTAAATTATAGCTGTGAAGAATGCTGTGAACTTGCTAATTAATAAGACTCTTTTCCTCAGACATTTCATTAACCTAAACTTTTTAGTTTTCCATAGATTGAATGCATGCATGCCTGTTTTTAACCTTTGTACAATGGCTCCTAATGTTATAATTAATTTATTCCCACTAGCAAGAGGAGAACATTGGGTTATAGAAGTAATTCAAAATGAGTCATGCATAATTTATACTGATCAATGTTTTGGAGGATGTTTTATTTTCTTTGATGGCTTTTAATTCCATAGAAACATCACATTGTCAAAAATACAGAACTCTAGTATTTTAGAATCAGAATCACAGAATCATTTGAGCTGGAAGGGACATTTAAAGGTCATCTGGTCCAACTCCCCTGCAATGCACAGGGACATCTACAGCTAGATCAGGTTGCTCAGAGCCCTGTCCAGCCTGACCCTGAAAGTCTCCAGGGATGAGGCTTCTACCACCTCTCTGGGCAACCTGTACCAGTGCTTCACCACCCTTACTGTAAAAAACTTTTTCCTTAAATCCAGTCTAAACCTCTCCTCTTTTAGTTTGAAACCATTTCCCCTTGTCCTATTACAACAGACCCTCCTAAAGAGTCTGTCCCATTATTTCTTATAGCCCCCCTTTAGATATTGATAGGCAGCTATCAGGTCTCCCTTGGAGCCTTCTCTTCTCCAGGCTGAACAGCCCCAGCTCTCTCAGCCTGTCTTCATAGGGGAGGTGTTGCATCCCCTGGATCATTTTTGTGGCCCTTGTCTGGATGCACTCCAACAGGTCCATGTCTCTCCTGTCCTGAGGACTCCACATCTGGACGCAGTGCTCCAGGTGAGGTCTCGCAGCGCAAAGTAGAGGGGTAGGATCACTTCTCTCGCCCTGCTGGCCACGCCTCTTTTGATGCAGCCCAGGATATGGTTGGCTTTCTGGGCTGCAATTTTATTTACCATTTTGCCTTAAACAACACATAGGCAAAAATTTAGAATAGTGCAGAGGAGACATGAATGTAAAGTGTTAAAAAACATTTTGCTTGTCTAGGTAAGATCTCTTACCGTCCAGACTATGAACAGCATATTATTACAGCATGCTTTTTATCAATACAGCACAAAAATGGACATTCCAATTTTGAAAAATCTGGGGGTTTCTACACAGAGGTTTCTTATGAAGCTACTGTTGTACATTCACCTGGAAATTGAGGACAATCAGCTGAGAATGTTGTTCAGGAGCTGGAAAAAGTCATGTCATGTTCATTCGCTGCTAAACGCTGGCTGCAGTCCCCACTTCCTCCACCTGTTGGGTCAGAACAGGATTATGTTTTAGGATTTGCGCTGACTCTTGTATTCTGGAGGGGACTGAAAGGCAGCAAGGGGGAAATTTTCCCTTCTCATGCTTTTGGTCTGGTGAAGTAAGTTTCTGTGTTTCATTCTGCTTTGCTTTCTTTTCTCCAATTGTATCCACAGCGGATGGGGAATCTCAAGGGTTTGGTTATCTGAAAAACCAGGCTGTAAATGAGCTGTCAGGAACAGAGAAAGGGCATCAGAGTACCTGTACTCTTTGAAGCAGTAGGGCAACACGTAACAGTCATCAATTCTTCTTTCATTTGTAGCCAAGGAGGCACTAAGGGATTGCCACTATGTCCATGGGCTGATAAGCACGCTCCCAAATAGGATGGAGTGATCAAAAGGAGAAACAATTTATTGCTGAGAAATATTCCCAGATTTAATGAAGCCACAGTGTAATTAAACTACATCCTTTGCATCTTGTCCTTCTTCCCTTTTACCTTATTTTCTTCCTTGTTGTCATTATTGCTGATGCCATCACTTTGCAGAGCTCTGGGAGGAGAATATGCTAGTTCGTTGGCTGTCTGCCTCCACAGGCACCCAAAGGTTGCAATGCTGATGCTAGATGAAACAGAAGTGCTGTTCCTTAAATAATTAATCTGTGAAAAGCCATCGGTTAATTCACACATTTTTCATTAATGATTAAGGTTTTGTTACCTGCAATATATAATGAACTAAATATAGCTTTTATGGGCACTACTTCAGCACAGACAGCAGTTGATGCGAATTTTACCACTGTTGTAGTTCCTTATGAAATTGGAATTCAGTCCTCATGAGAATGTGATCTTTATTTAGTAGGCAAAGGAAATAAGAAGTCCATATTTGGGAAAATGAAGAACACTTCCGTATTTTAGATACGATAACTAGGAATCCAATATGTTAACAAAAAGAAGTGTGTAGAAGATGGATTGATACTGGCTAGAAAGAGGGTGTGGCAACTGCTATAGATGCAGGCTGTTTCTCTCTGTGTTCTGCATGCCTGTGATCAGGTGGGCGACAGAAAAAAGATGCTTCGTAAATCCCCGTAGGCAAGAGAAATCTTATTTTTCTTGCTATCAAACTACCTAAAATATTTGGATTCCATTTGACAGTGAGCAGACCTAAACTTCTCATTTTAAATAATTGATTGTAGGTTCTCTTACTGTTTTTTCTTCTGCATTTGAAGAGTTTTGTAAGAAGAATTTTGTTGTTATGAAATCCTTTTCACCCTCTGCCCAGTTTGGTAATAAATCATTTTTCAGGTATTCGGTTATGCACAGATTGTTGTGAATTCATGGCATTTTTCAGTGTGCAGACAGTTGTAGCTTCCCTGCTTTAGTGTTCATTATTTCCCTTGTGATTGCTCTGGCTTAATTGGCGTTTATTATATAGCACAGTCCTAATTATACGCTTGCATATTGCAAAGTTTTGGAGTTTAAATGTCTATTATATGCCTATTCTGAAGTCCCTCGTAATTATTTTTTTCAATATGCTTTGACACTGCAGTCATTCCAGAGGATATCATTAAAGCTATCCTTAACGTCTTTTAACTTGTTAAGGGTGGCACTTCAAGTTTGTTTTCTTTGTCATTCTTTTTTCTGTTTTTTCTTGCTTAATAGTTTGGCAAAATGAAATGAAAATTGCATAATGACAAGAAAAGTAAGCAAGCCAGCAATTATCTACTTTGTATGCATATGCTGTGAAGTATTCCATCCTGAGCATTTTGAAGATGTGTTGATGAGCGCTTATTAGGAAGCATGTATAGTTACAAATTTTTTCTCAAGAAATAGTTTATGCCCGCATTGGTCTGCTCAATTCAGATCCTGTCTCACTTGATTATTTATTTGTTTGTTTGTTTTGAGTAATGAAAAATGAAAGAAGCTAGGAAAATGCTCAAGATATGATTTGATAACATGTTCAGACTAGGTCAGGAAATAGACTGGCTTGAAAATAATAGCAACAAAGCAGAGAAGAACTTTTGCAGACCCATCTTAATTCCGAGATGTAGTTCATAGAAGACACTCACAGTCTTTCTAGTTCAGTGGAACCTGGCTGCTGTGCCTACAGCTACCTGTCCCAAATCTACCTAGTACAAGGTCACGCTACCACAGCTGTTGAATAGATGGTAAGCCTGATTCGAGTTCAGAAATCTCTGCTGTGGTTGGAGCAGTTTGGAGTCTTAGCAGCTCTGTCAGTTTTCTGCAGGTCAACCTCCTCAGCACTTAAATTTTCTGGCCTGTTTTTCTGAAATCGACAAACTGGCCTGAAATATCCCATCTCAACATCTTCTTTCCCCTTCCCTCATCATAATTTATTGTTCTCTCCTTTCTACCAGAATACCATTAAAGAGGAAAGATGAGATAAATGGAAAAATAAAGATAACAAAAAACATACTTGTTTGGTAAAAATAAGCTGAAAGAAATCTCAGATATTTTTTAACTCAGAAAATTGCAGGAATCAGTTTTATTGCACTGATTTCCAAACAGTTGTATGGAATAATTCAAGGAAGATGAAATGAAGCAAAGGATGGGAATGGTCTGGTTTTACTGCAAGAAAGAAACATCTGCAAAAGCACACCTTCAGTCCATATCTTAGTTTTTTTTTGAAATCATTACAGCTAGATGGTAAATGGTAGGGTTTTGTGAATCAATACAAAGATGCCTCTGGATGTACTTCTCACAGTGTTTTCATTACAGCAGGCGCAGGAGTCGTATTTCCAAAGAATGTAATAGATTTTCTTCTGAGGTTCCTATGGTGAATTTATTTTGCAACAGATTTTTTTCCATCAGAAGATAACATTCAATTGTTTATGTTGATTTTAGAAAGAGAATATGAATAACAGAATATTTCAGCTGTTAAGATATGTTAGTAGGAGTTATTGCCACTCAGATGTCATTTAATAGTGAGAAAGAAAACACAAAAACAGAAAATAAGATTTGAATTTCAGCATTTTCTGGGACCCATGGAAAAAATCACCAACAGCAATTTCTAATTTCAAAACAGTAAGATTTTTATTGAAGCCAATATAAATATGCATAAATATTTGCGTAGGGTAAATAATTTTTCAGCAAGAAAGATGTCATGTTACAGATATAGATAAACAGGAGCATTCAACAGTGATCTTGGAATTTTCCAGTTTCATATATTTCATTGTGCAGATATCTATGATTTGTTGAGTTATCTATTAAAGTAATTTGGTTTTCTGTATAAATTATGGTCTTACATCATTTTCCAAATCTGGGGCAATGTGGCTGGTAGAGATGACAGTAGATCTACTTCTCCCTGTACCTCACTATTTCCAGTCAGACTCCTTGTTTGATACTTGTTTAATACATAGCTTCGTTTCCTGTGTCCGTGCTTTCCATATGTGAAAGTTTTTAGGATCAAAGCACTCTACCCTTCTGCAAATTTATATTAAAATGAATAGGAATCTTGCCTGATTGCAAAGCACTGTAAAGGACCTTATCTGAATGCTGCGTAGCAGCTCTTCTTATCTTTCAGACTTCTCAGATTGAATCGCGCTGCAAGAGTTTTCTTTTCTGAGTTAAAAATGAGCCTGTCATTTTCATTTTTCAATTATCTGTAATACAGTGAAGGAGTTTTAATTCCTGAAAGAGGAAGAAAGCGGAAAACATTTTTGCAGTGTGCATTCCCTTTATCTTATTAGAGCCATACAGCTTGTAAAAACAAAAGGATTGGAAAATATAAAACAAATTCCAAGAGACTGATCATTATAATCAATTTTTTTGAAGTTGAAGTGCTAAAATTATCAATGCAAGCAACGACTAGCTCTGATTACATCCACTTGTATTAAGAATTCATAAGCAGTACAGGTTTATGAATATGAAGAGTTTAACCACGTAAGTTCAAGTCAGAAATAATGAATTTCTTCCTTAAAAGTATATGCTTTTGTTTTATCTAGTCGAAAGAAAGACTTTAAAAAAGCACACATTTTAACATACAGACAGGGAGAACAGGTGATAAAGAATGAAGTAGAGCTGGAGAAAAGTTCAGAAACTGAGAGTGCTGGAAAAGTATGATCTATGCAGATATGCTATAAATATGCACGTGTTTACTTATGTACGTCTTGTCGAGTATACCATTCAATAGAAAATGCTGCAGCAAAAGGCAGTGGAAATGTTCATTTGTATACGTTTATATTGTTTTTTCTATAAAGGGAAAAATTCTGCTGTATTTTGGAATGACAAAATATGTATTTGGAGGAAGGCCTGAATTCAGACATGTTTATAGAAGGCCAGGAGAAAAAACTGCAGCATTTTGAGGAAATATTGTCGCTCTACTCACTGCTAGTGATGGTGCCACATTTCCTTTGCTAGCGGGGCCATCAAAGTCGTAAGTTACCAAGGATTTGCAGCACTTTCTTCAGACTGTTCCCCAGGACAGTTTTGTGGCAAATCCTGCAATAAGTACCTCCATTGTCTGTTCCTTCCTCATGGTGATATCTGTCAGCAGCCAAAACACCATATAATTTAGAGCTTCTGAGACTCCTTGCTACAAGAGACGTTTTCATATGAGATCCGGATGACTGTGGGGAACAGAGGCAAGGACACTAGAACTGTTTATGAATGAGCATACACTGTGTATGTGAATAGCTAAATGTAATAAGCTGTAACCCATTTGTCTTCTTTGAGAATGGAAGTATCTACTCACCAACTTGACCAATTCCCAGGTGTTGTTTCTTCAAGGGAGAAGATGTGATTTTGATGGATGCTGTGTCTGTCTCTCTTGCAAAGAGACTACTGTCTTTTATAACATCAGTGCCTGGCTACCTAAATTCTTCTCCCAGTAGCTACATAACAGACCATATAAAGATATGTGTGTTTAGTAAAAGCATGAGATCATCCTTGGTTTCAGACCTTTGTCCCACTTTCATATAATAGTTTTCATATCAAGCATAACTTTATTTCAACAGGCTAACGATATACCTAGAACTCCTATATATCAGCAACAGATTCTGCAGAGCTGTACTTACCAGCAGAAAAAAAATATCCTATTGCATACTGGTGGGTGATAGACAATCTGTCAGCCCATGTTAAAGCATAAGCCTCTGCTAACCTACGTAGACCTATAGCAAGGCATTGGCAGTCTTTTATCCGGTTTTAGCAGCACTTATTCCTGGGACACCACCCTGTTTGCTCAGCACTTGGGAAAGGTTTTCACCCTACTAGTCCTGTGGGTCTTGTATCCCCAATGTCCAAAAGTCACTTTACCTATTGCTCTATGTAATTTCCAGAACAGATTTTTCTGCTCTAGGTTAAGATGATGAGTAGCAGGAACTACTGAAAGCAGACCCGTTGTCTATGATTAATACTACTTTATCTCCTAGTCTTCTGAAGGAAGAACAGGGGGAGATCTCAGTATTGGTCCCCCAAGAAAGGAGAGAAGGGCATCCTACATTTTCTTGATGAAATGTTATCGATGCTTCTACCTAGGAGTATACATAATCAGGAAAAAAATTATAGTAGTAGAAAGTATTGCCTGATATTTAGGGTGGCTAGCAATCCAGAAATGACGATTCAAACTCATGGCCAAGGATAAAGCATTTCACATTCTCTGCCTCTGTTCTCCATCTGTAAAATGAAAAACAATGGTATTCTTCTGCCTCCCAGAAATGTTGTAAATGCATTAAAGCCCTTGAAGCACTTGCTATTTAAAAATGGGGAATGCAAAAGCATGGAATTCTTAGTGAAAAAAGATTTTTGCTATTGTGGAATTCTCCATAGCATTTATTTTACTCTTAGCGATCAGTTTTGGCTAACAATGTTATAACACTAGAACTCACAGAGATTTGTTTGTGCTTTTCCTTTTTTCTTTCTTCTTTCAATTAGAAGTACTATAAAGATTTTGAGTTAGGCCAAACTGTGCTAGACCTGATATCAAATTAAAACCTTTACATTACACAAAATCTCTGCATTCACTGCCTTTTATAGTTATCAGTTATCAAATACATTATGTGTCTGGACATAGTATTAGCATACATGACCTGTCCCAAAATAAGGTCTGCAAAGATAATTTGTCTTCCCCTTCCTCCCACACACTTTCCAGCTTTCTTGTTGCTTGATCATTCATATCAGCCAGAGGAAATATTCTCATGGGCCATCTGTTGACCGAGGACACTCAAATCAAAACAATTTTATAGATACGGAATAGAGGCTTTTTGGATAATTTGAGGAGAATGCATATGGGGACACAACCTCCTTTTGAGAAAATTGTGGCCACCTGGAGATGTCCTGTGCATAACCACTGACAGTCTGGACCTAGTGTTACAGGTTCCCATAGCACAGCCTCACCAGCCCTAGCAGAGGAGGTGTAAGGACATAGCTCCCACACAAGGAATGCTCGCCACACCTGCTCTTGGGGTTCAGCCTCTCAGCCCCAGCTGCTCTCCCGACAGCTGAAGTGCTTGGCGACCTCTAATCGCTGAAGCAGATAATTCACTTCATATCATACTGGGCTTAGCAAGTAATGGAAATGAAAACATGGGGGTGGCTCTCTTCTGCTGCTTGTGTAACTTTGTTTGCGGTCTTTACAAGGAGAAAATTCATCAGCACAATAGGGAAATCAGATCTGTGGCCATTCCTATCTCAGTGAAGAGAGTGACTGCATTCAAATCAGCAATACAGAACAGGCAGGAGAGCTCTAATTTCTCACTACTTCTGTTAATTGAATGTTGTGCTGGGGAGAGCGGTAGCATTAAGCTGTCATGGACAACACAGAATCAAAGCTTAAAAAGCTTAATAAAACACTGTACACCAAATAGTTTCGATTGGGTGGCAGATCAGCGTCACGGTGCCTGAGGGAGGCAGCTCGGTGGCAGTGGAGTCAGGCAGGCCCGGAGAGGCCTCTGCAGAGGCAGCCATCAGCCCCAGCCCTGCCCCCGGGCCTGGCTCTGGGTCCTGCTGAGCTGGGCACCATTCCAACCCTGTCCCTTCCCAGGCAGGCCTGTGGCCTGTGGTAGTGCCTGGGGATGGCCAGGCTGTGGCCCACCCCAGTCTCCATCCCTGGGCCAGCACATGTTGCCTTGAAGGAGCTGCAGAACAGGCTGGTCAGGGAGGAAGGGCCCATGGGCCACTGCCACCCTCAGGCACCCTGTGGTGCCTGGCATAGTGTGATCCACAGTGCTTTACAATGTTCCCTTGAGCGACAGCATCGCTGAGCTTCGTGTGAACAATGCTCCCAGAGATTGATAATTTCAGAGGGTTATATTCAGCCTGGCCTGTAAGTAGCAATGCCTCATTTTTATTTGTTTATTTAAGATATGCTTCCATGTAGATGGCGGACAGCTGCTGCCGAATGGTGATGAGCTCTCTGTCCCGGGTGCGTGTAGCTGCACAGGCAATGTTAGGTTCCTGCACAGCAGTGTTGGGAATGCCACATGTCATGGTGACAACGATCTGGCTTTGAGCTCTGGCAGATATTTAGCAGCCGAGAGCAAGGCCTTCTGATCTACTCGCTGTGATAGTACTTTATGGCACATTAGCTTTCCAAATCCTTTTGTGAAAAAATATTCTCTACATAAGATATGAAACAGAAGAAAGAACATTTCTGAGCCTCTGTGCTGTTGCAGAGAGTCACTGTAAACAGATAGAGCAGAACTCATTTTTGATAGCGACAGAACTTGATGGCTTCTCATCCAAACTCTTCATGATGGGACACTCTCCATCAGGAATACTGGATGAGTAAAGCTGTCAGGGTTTGGACTGCTGCCACATGGATTCAAAAGCTAAACTGTATAATCAAGTAATGGTTTGAGGCAAGAAGAATTGTTTTGAGTGGATTGTTTTGGACTATTCAGTATGGTTTATTTTTACCTTCTGTTTCAAGAATTTTTTGTAAATTATTTCGCTTAGACATGAAAGTTCATGCTGTAATAGATACCCAGTTCATCATTTCTATGATTAAATAGACCAGAGATTGATATGTGCTGAAATGCTGCACTGAACAGTATGTAACATAATACTTCATACAGAATTAAACAAATGGAGGCCTGTCACTTTAAATATATGGAAATCTCACATCTTTAATGATACAATGATAAGACTTTCCTGCAGCAGCAAAGCACACAACTAATCTGGAGTGAGTCTTTGAAGTGCAAATTGTACATTTCCCACCAAATGCTTAAAGATGGGAAACATCAATTCACACTACAGACAAAAAAAAAAAAAAAGGAGAGAAAGAAAAAAAGAAAAAAAAGACTTCAGTTTTTCACAAGAAGAAAGGTTTTAAATTTACAATTTTCATCTACAAGATAAGGTGTTAATGAATTTTATATTTTACCCAGATGGGTATGTAAATTTCTTCTGAACTTTGTTACAGAGCATCTATTGCACAATTGCTGAAAAGGGTGGGGACTGTAGTCAGTTGAAGGAGAAAACATCTAATTTACCTTGTTGTGTTTTGTTCTGTTTTGTTTTGTTTTTCCTGTTTAAGTGAAATATTCTGTATTTCAGTTTCTGCTGCCCATGGCCTCTTGTCATGTCACTGGTTATCCATGAGAAGATTCTGCCTCCGGCTTCTTTACCTTCATAATGCCTATGTAATTGTGATTAAAGTTTTTTAAGTATTTGTATCTCAAAATTAGAGTCAGGTGATTAGTTGATTTATTTTCTTGATTTATTCAACTTTCTTCACGGACTTTGTCTCTTAGTTTCTAACTTTTGTTTTGCTGTATGAAGTTGTATTACAGATACAGGAATAATGCCACATGAATCCTTTGTTAAAATGTGAGCAGCAATCAGCTTTACAGAGCTATTCTGTACAGCCAGGCCTTAAGAAGTGTTTCATAACTACAACACACACACTTTAAGTCATAGGTAGCTGCGTATTTCTGGCTCTTCATAGTGAAGCAATGCCTGAAACATTTACAAAAATTAGGTCTGAAAAGACTCCTCGACCATGAATTTTATCTCCAATTACTAGGAATTTTTCAATTATGGACCATTTTCTAAGTGCAGAACTGAGTTCAGCCTAGATCTATCTCATCTTTGGAATAAATCACTAGGACAAATTTCATGCTTGACTACAGCAGTGTAAATGTAAAGTAGATTCATTGAAGTCAACTGGGTAACTGCAGATTTATGCTGCCATTAGTGAGAAGTGATTTGCTGGAAATGTTTGCTTTTTTACTCCCTCATTGCTAGAGTTTCT
The DNA here is from genome assembly GCA_013396635.1 of Penelope pileata. Classification (NCBI taxonomy): domain Eukaryota; kingdom Metazoa; phylum Chordata; class Aves; order Galliformes; family Cracidae; genus Penelope; species Penelope pileata. The sequence goes on along the minus strand of WBMW01005104.1, from coordinate 557,420 downwards.
CTACCAGTAAAATGTGTAATATTGGGCCTTAGTAACATTCTAACAATTAAACAACAGAGACATCAAACTTACTCAAATCAAGAATGAATAGTTACTTCGAGGGTTACCTTCCTGTAGGCAATAGGAAACCCTGCTTTCCTGTGATGATGCTGGTTATGGTGTTGGGTTATTTCTCTGTCCAGCCATTCCTTTTGACATTTAATTATTCTGGAAACAAAGACACTATGTTAGAGACAGTAGCTTATGCATTTCATGACAGTAGATGCTGCAGAAGAGACAGATACTATTACCTCACCTCAAGGGAAAGAAATGATGTGGGGTGAACTCAACCCTTATTAAGTACCAGAGAACCCACAAGGGACAAATATGTTACTGATGCCCCACTCACAGGAAGACATTTTTCAGAGTTCAGATGTCGTTATTACGTATCAGAGAACTCAAGTGTAACACAACATCATATGATGCTTGGTTCCATGAGCTTTGTTGCTCCTGGAGCTACTTGTAAAACAGATTGGTAAAAAGTAGCTTCTCTGATGAGTTACTACTGTCTTTTTTGTGTAGCTGGGGCTACGCTCTCTGAGTATATCAGAGAGGCTGTGGATCACTGCGAATGATAAAAGGATTGTTTGGACAACCCGTTACTGAAAATGATTGTCCCTGTTCTAATAGTAAGCACAAGCAGTAGTCTTCCCAGCTGCTGGCAGCACTGGACCTGGGGGTCTGTTGCAGGACAGGGCAGTGGGAGAAAGGTCCTAAGAGACTTTAGCCTTTCCTTAAATCCCTTATCCAGGCCCACATTTACGACAGCGGTCATTAATGACAAAGTTCATTGAAAGAAGAGGGAAATTGGCCCAGCTGCAATAAATTAGATATCAACTCTGACATGTGCATGTCAAGAACTGTCTTATCCATTAGTGTTTATCATTGTAATAGTTATCAAGTCTGATAATGCTATACTTTTCCTCTGACTAGCTGTTGTTTCTAATACAGCAAATGCAATGGATGAAAACCACTGCATTAATTCAGCAGATTGATAGTGTACTTCAGTTTATTGCAATCTTACTGGTCTGCAATGCATATCTGCCCTTGTAGCTACCTTCTCTTCTTTGGAAAAACATTTTAAATCTAGCCATTTATTGCCCAACACAGTTTTTAAAATGTCATATAAAATTGAATTTTAATAGACACTGTAATAATCAATGACCTTTTGGGAGATATTGTGCCAGGAAGTGGTTACAGACAATCTTGCTTGCAATATCTACAATGACCCTGTTCTTTCTCCAAATATCTGAATGATACCCCTGGGAATTTAATGAAAACTTCACGGACTACTAGGTAGAGCAAATAGTCTCTCTTGCCTTGTGATTCTGGTATCTAGAAAGATGGCTTTTGCAAATGGAGCAAATGTATATACGAATAAATCATATAATTCTGTGTTGTGATAGACCATAAACAGAGCCATTGCATCTAATACAGGTTGTGGCTGCTCTGAGATTCTGAAGTGAAGTTTCACATACCCCAGCCAGTCTGTGGTGAGTTTGTCTGCCTACACAGAGCAAAGCTACAGGTTTGCCTGGCTGAGAACCTCCCCTGAGGACCCAGGTGAGTTAATACAGCTAAAGCTTGAGCCTGTGCTGCCAGCAGTAGTTGGCTACAGGTACCCAAACTAACAAGATGAAAGTGACACAAAGTACAGTTACTGTTTGAGTTGTGTTTCAGGCAGACACTGAAAGGATTCACCTTTATGTCTCTGTACTAGAAATATGAGCTTATGCAAGTAGAATGAATTGAGTAAATTTAGCAATATGTATCTGCTTTTGTCACAGAAACAATTCCAGTAGTTTTAAAACTGTTTACTAAAACAGTGATGTTAGGATTGATTTATATCAAGTTGCCAGTTGCCAAACACCACGCTTCATTAAAAGTTCAGTGTTTGGTTTAACTTATTTGAATTCTATGTGTCAAGTCAACTTAAGAGAGAAGGAAATTGCTCTCAATATGATGTCTGTCAGTTCTGTTCACAAGCAAGGGGACAGGGTAGGCAGGCAAGAAGTGACACAGGCCAAGAGAAAATAGATAGAATAATTTAGTAGGTGTTGTGGGCTGACTGCAGTCAGCAGCCGAGCACCCACTGAGTCACTCGTTCCCTCCCTCCCTCCCTGCAATGGAGTAGAGGAGAGAATGAGAAGAGAAAAAGCAAAAAAAGTCATTGATCAACACAAAGACAGTTTAATAGGGGAAGGAAGAATTTAAAAGAAGGGAAAGAAGAGAAAGAATGAAAAGAAAGAAAAGGAAGGAAGGAAAGACAGGGAAAGACAAGGAAGGACAAGGAAAGAATGCAATACAGTCATGAACCACCTCCTGCCAGCAGACTGATGCCCAGACAATCTCTGAGCAATGACCAGTTTGGAAGAAAGACTTCCCCCTCTTCCACCTGCACCCCTTTTCCTTCTGTACGACTGTTTTGATTGCTGAGCATGATGTTATATGGCATGGAATATCCCTTTGGTTGATATGAGTCAGCTGTGCCAGCTGTGTCCTCTCCCAGCTTCTTACCCACCCTCAGCCTAGCTGGGAAAGTGGGAAAAAGAGAAAGCCCTGATGCTTGTGCAAGCATTGCTCAGCAACAGCCACAATATTGGTGTGTTATCAATGCTGTTTTACCCACAAATCCAAAATACAGCACTGAACAGGCTGCTGTGAAGAAAGTTAACTCTGTCTCAACAAGAAAGCATAGTCAGGGAGAAAATAAAATATTGGTATCTATGGCCAGTTTTTGAAGCTCCTTTGTGTTTTCTAACTTATAAATATGAAGGAGCTGGAATATTAATTGTCAAATGATCAAGTGAAGTTGGCATTAAAAGCATCTGCAAGATGCTTTTGGAAGGTGTTTTGATACTTCTTTGAGTATTTTTATGTTTCTTCTGTGGAGACTGTTCTTTGTCTTCGACATAAAGTAAAACATAAGCTGCAGATGCAAACCATCAAGAAGTATATCTTACCCTGCTTTTGAAGCTAAAACTTTTTATTGTAAAGAAAACAGGCAGATTTATCACAGTTTTTGGTCCTTAAAATCCTTTTTACATAGGACATGAAAGTTATTTATGTAGCAAATTTTTCATTGGGAAAAATGGTCAGTTTTTTTTTTTTTCCCTGTTTATTTATAAAATGTTTTTATAGTGCTACATCCACTATTTGCAGTAGTCTAGCACAAATAATTGTGTGACAATTAATGGCTTGCCAAGACACTTTTCTTAACAAAAATTTACTCAAAGGGAATTTTAAGCAGGCACTTTCAATGCTTAATTGAAAGTATATCTTGGCAGACACAATTTATCTGCCCCAATATTTGAAATATAATGAACAAAGTTTGATACATGGCAGAGGCAGAATTGAAAAGGATGCACAAAACACTAAATGGAAATATCAAAATGCACTGAACTCAGCAAAATGCGTTGAAATACATCATGTCAACAATAAGGTGCCAGTGGAGGGAGGAACTGAAACTTGAATACAAAAGTGCTAGAGCAAAAGCATCTCTGTGATTCTGCCCCTACTTTAACAGCGGAGAGTCAGTGAGGAAGAAGAGGAATCATTGCTAAGAGTGCAAAACAAATTGCACATCTGTTTAAGAAAAAGAGAAAAAGATTTAACTTACCATGAAATGTCTTAAGAAAAAGAGAAAGAGATTTAACATACCATGAAATGTCTTATATAAAGAGGAGTGATAGGTTTCTCTTTTGCAAGATGCAGTAAGAAGATAGACACAAATATTAGGTATTACAATTACTTCCTGCACTTCTGCTGGATTCATTAATGATGATTTTTTTAATTAACAGGTTAGTGTGCACAAGCAATTACAGAATCACAGAATCACAGAATTGTCGGGGTTGGAAGGGACCTCGAGAGATCATCAAGTCTAACCCTCCTGCCAAAGCAGGTTCCCTAGTGCAGGTCACACAGGTAGGCGTCCAGACAGGTCTTGAATATCTCCAGGGAAGGAGACTCCACAACCTCCCTGGGCAGCCTATTCTAGTGCCAATTAAACACTGTCATACCCACATGTATGTGGTGGGTACTTGCTGAACTGCAATTAATTATTTGTACCACCTCGGTCAGTTGCATTATCAGCTGATATTATTAACTTCTGTTTCTCTTACTAGCTATTGTTTCAGGAGATGTTTTCCTTATATAGCCTTCACTCTACTTCTTTTTCAACACAGGGCTAATGAAATGAAGAAAATGACTCTTAATGAGCACTTACTGCTAAAGCTCATATCCCTTTAAAATATTTGTAAAATATAAGTAGTGAGGGTTAGAGAGCGTACTTGGGTCAAATTGAGATAATGTTTCTTCACTAAAGGCAGAAGTTGATAAAATAGGAGGTTGTCTATGCATATAAAATTCTTTTTCCGACTCTAGCATACTAGTATTAGTAGTAGCCTTGCATTAAGATTATAGCATATTTGAAATGGAAAGATTTTCTCCTTATCAGTCATAATCTCAGTTATGGTGTCATTTATAACAACCCCTTCCTATTCACTGGACTATATTGCTATTCTGTCTTTGTTTAGCTCTCCTTTGGTGATGCCGTTCCTAGGGTGATGAACAATGTTTTGAATACAACATTTGGGAAGGCTTATATGTAGCCTATGTGTTTCTGCTACAAAAACAAGTCTGCCTGTCCTACTTGTTCTGCTTTGCATTATTTTCATACTTTCATTTGTGTTGGAAATGGTCACGTCCATCTATACACACCTACCTTCACTATAATTTATACAACAAAATGAGAATCCAAGCAAGTTTTTGGAGACAAATAGCAAAACTATTGTATCAGCTTCTGCGAGGATGGGTTGCATGAGCCTGCCTAATCTAATTGCAGAGTTTCAGCTGCTCTGAGGTCAAAGAGAATGATAAGAGAGAGGGAAACAGCAGCAGGAAGTAGAAAACCATTAACTAATTGGAAGAAAGAAATGCCCATCCTTTGGTAAGAGAGAAACCCTGATTAAAATATATGAAGGATACAACTGAGAATTTATCAGGAAATGAGAGCAAAATGACTTCTCAAACATTGTGCTGTAAAAGGGCAGTTTAGAAAAATTGCCTGAGGCAGTATAGAATTATTTTTGACACAGGGAAGTAGGCTTTTACAGCATAGCTGAGGAACAGCTATAGGTAGTGATATTAGTAACCAATGTTAGAAGATGAAAAGGAACTGTGAAAGTAGCTTATATAGTGGACTAGAAAACTGAGGAAATAGTATTCACATTTTCCCTGCTCAGTCTGCTAATCTGTGGCTATTTTCACAAAGTTTCCATAAAGATTCTTCCAACTTTAAACTTTCATAGATATATACTCAGGAGAAAGAGTAAAGTCTAAATATCCTTGTTGTTTTTTTTTTTTTTTCTTTTTGGTTAGCTAAAAAAAGTGAACAGAATAGAATCAAATCTCTCAAAAATGCACTAAGTGGATTGTGAGGTAACAAATCATTCAAACCGAAGTGTATGCTGAGTAGGGTTGAAGATGTAATAACTTTGTTTTTTAAGATAAGGCATGAAACATTGAAGAACTGAGGATGAACACTTCTTCTCTGGCTTGCTCTCCAAATTTTTCACATTCGGTTATGCTCTGCCCTTTCACCAGAGCAAATGTGAACTTCCAATTTTTCTTCATTTAAGAATAAAATAGCCAGAGGTAATATAAGGTTAGAAAAACAAAGGAAAAATTCGGGAAGAGGAAGATATAAATATTATGCATATAGAACATGCGTGCTGTACATTGGAATTTTTGAAAAAAAAAAACATTTAAGATGTCAAAAGGTACAGATGTTTCTAAGCACATTCCCCGCAGTACGTGCAGTGGTACATTCATTCTCATTTTTCCTTTTAGAGTCTTCCTTGTCCATTGTACTTTAAATAGCTCAAATTACAGTGCTGGAGAACAGATTGTTCCAGGCTGGTCCCCAGAAGTTTTGAGGTGAATCATCATTATCTTGGGGATTCCCAAATACTTGTTTGTATTCATGGCTGTCAAACTCAGCTGTCCTCAGACAGAGATGGAGCATAGGAGCTATGGGACAAAATCCATCTCTTGTTCAGGTAGCCTGTGGTATTCTAGTGACACCTGTCATTATAGTAGGCCAGTTCAGGTTGAGAGTAACGGCCTGCCTTTGTTTCTGCTAACATCAAGGCAAGACTGAAGACACCATAGCACAGAAATCTGTTGGTAAATTCATTTCTACATATTTTAAGGTCCTTTGATGTGCAGTAGAAGGAAACTTTCAGACAGAAAGAGCTGCTGTATATGTGCTTCTCTGCCTTTAGCATGAACTCACAAGAGTCAGTTAAAAAAAAAAAAAAAAGGCAGCTATTTCAGTCAATTTCATTGGATGAATCCATTACCTGGAATTTATATATATTTAAAACTTCATTACCAAAACATGTATCCATATTAGTTTGGGAAATAACAGTTCTGTAAAATATAAATGAAATCAGGAACAGAAAAAAAATGGTAGGAAAACTCTTCAGAAATTAATGACCACTTGTCGTTAGGGCTCTTTCTTCTGACTTACGGAATGGAAGATCCATTGCTTGGTCAAATCTAAGCAGAGCAAATGACCTAGTCTCCTCATTCTAATCTCCCTTACTCTAACTAATATATTCATGGTTGGTAGTAGAAATGTTCTTCGGAACTTGAAAATTTTTACTTATAAACATTTCTGAGAAGTTGCATAAGAGGAACAATTTTGAATCATTTTCAGGAAGTGTGCGTTGTTAGCTTTCAAATGCTTTCAATGCTTTCAAAGCTGCACAAAATCCTTCCTAATTAACTGAGGTATAATTTTTAAGCAGTCAGGTTCTTCTTATCAAGATAAATACCAAGTGCTATCAGATGTTATTTTTCATTTTGTGATGACTGGTTCCATTGGTTTAGTCTGCCATACACAAAACATTAAACTTTTTGGAGTACATATTCATCTATTCCTGTGGTACCTTTCTCAAAGCTTTCTATTGATTTATGCTTTTCATCTGTCATTCACAAGTAACTGTTCCAGCACTTGTGATTTTTTTTTCAAATTCCATTCCCTAGATTCCTGTTGCTATTGATTTTTTTCCTACCTTTTTTGTGCTATGTTGTAGAATTAATCCTTTTGCAACTTTTCTTTTTTTCAATACATATAAGAAGAAAACCTGGAGCAATCACTTGTCTATTAAAGGACAGAACCAATAAAAGTAATGCTGTATTCCCAACTCTCTGTCTTTCAGAAAGATATTAATGTTATTTGAGCAAATCTCTTAGGGGAGAGTAGCAAAAGGAATTGAGATTTCTTTGAATATACTTATTCTCTTTATTGTCTTGACCTAAAAATGTTTTACAAAAATCACTGAAAATCTAGTTTTGACTTTTGAGGGGATTCTTTTTCCCATTATGTCTCTTCCTCCTCTTTATTGTCCCTTAAAATGTTTATTTATAGTCCTTTTTGATTCTGAAAGCAGGCTGGTGGCCTGCAGTATCGATAATGGAACACCACACTTAGAATATTTGTATAGAGTACAAGCAAAGACAATTGGACGTCTCTAAGAAATCAAGTGGGTTTGATCAAGGTGTTTTGATGGTTTAAAAGCCAATAGGAATACCTTAGAAGTGTGTCATAACTTGCCTATTTACTAAGTTAGGTAATAATTTTTATTTTCTGATAAAGTTCAAGCAGTGGTGAGATACAGAANGACTCCGTTCAACACTGCCAGGATGTTATCAGTATCTCGGAGGTACAAGATAAATTCATACTAGACACTCTGAGAAGCGTAACTTCTGTTAGAAACTAGGACAACTCTATACTCATCTCTGCTCTAATATGCAATTGGAAATTTGTTCTTTCTTCATACACAACAAAGAAAAATGTATTTTGTCAAATCTATGAGGCATATGAACATTATTTTTTCCTGTCCTTGAAATGAGGTCGCTAGCATATAGGTACATGAAATGACTTGCCCTGCACAAAAGGACAAAGGAAGAAAACCACCTTCCCAATCTAACACCAAAAACAAACAACACTCCTTCTAGAAATTTAATTTAGCGTATCTGGAAGTGTAAGTGGTGCTATTATTTCAGTGATAGTCCGAAAAAAAAAATCAATTATAACACTCTCTACTGAGTCTTCTACTTCTTTAGAGGTTCTTTTGTGTCTGAATCTTGTCCTAGAAACATTGCTGTTGTTTCAAAACACCCTTTTGAAAATAAAGAGGAGAGGAAAAACATATGTGTATGTTTGTAATGACCATTAAATGTCACAATCCCAATCACGTTTTCGGATGTTATATTTCCTAATCCACTGCCAATTGGGCTACAACATACCTGGTGAATAGCTGCCTTCACTGAGCATTGCTTGCTGGAAAGCATCAGAAGTAGCATGGCTTCCTTCTTTTCTCCTCTACATGCATCTTCACATTTTCAGCTCTACTTTGATGCCTACAATTGCTTCCTTTCCACCACTGTAAGCAGTAGTTGCGTAAACAACTCTTTTATTAGGAGAAATCATCAGTTTTCTCAGTTATTATAATTTTCAACACTTGTCCATCTGTTTGCTGCAATTTTTATTTTTTTTTCTCTTCCCCAGCAAAGCAAGACAGGCAGTCCCTGAGCCTCTTTCCCAGATAGTGCAGCAGTCACTTGTGTTTGCTACAGTACTGTGCTCTGCCGTTCAACCTGCAACAGCCACGCTTGTGGCAACCCTGCCCTGGAGAAAGCATAGGGGTTGTGTTCTTTTAAAAGGAACAAAAGGCTTACTTTTTTCTCTGCTGTTCAAAGTTTTTGCCTCTGAGGCAGCAGAGGAAGTTTTATGTTGTTGTTTTTTAATTTAAAAATGTCCAGGTATTCACTTTGTCACTGTGTCATCTTAGCTTCAGATTAATAATTGATACAGAAATAGTACTAACCTTTGATTTTTTTGAAGGAACTTTGCCACTACAGAGCTGAAAAGATGAGCAAAGGCTTTCAGTTCAGTTGGTAGAACGTTCATTCTCTTCAGGGAATGAGAAGTGAGAAACAGAGCTTATTTATGAATGCTACTGCTCAAAAGAGATGAAAGTATATCTTTGTTACTAGTAAATGCTAAAAGAAAGCTTACGTGCTGAGTCATTATTTGAAGTTAAGAATAAAGTGTTCAGAACCAAGAAAAGACAGGTAGATGCCGCGATATCCCCCTGGAAATTAAATTCCTTTAAGCACTAAAATGCTTTTAGTGTTCATCCGGGGGCCATAGGGGAGGAAGTGCTTTATCTTTGGAAAAAAAATCCACAGTCTCAACTTCACATTTAACAGCTTTGCTTTTGGTATGAAAGACATTTGACAAGTGAACCCATTACAATAATCAGGAGCGCTGATCTAACAACTGCTGTCAGGCAAAGAGCTCCTGTTCCCTCTCTCTCCTCTCTTCCTTCTTTTTTACTTAACAGCTCCATTCAGCGTGCAGACACAATCTGTAAATAAATAACTCTTCAATATACTAGAACTTTGAGGCCTGGCTTTCAACTTCTACCCTTTCCTCTCCCTTCTGAAATAGAAGAAAAAAATGGTATTTTTACAGTCTGATTTTTCATTAAAGGAACTAGTAACATGAATAAAAAAAAACTTTACTGCTGAACATAAACTTACTGCTTTAAATACCAGGACACGGTAGTGTGGAAAATGCCCTCCCAATGCAATTGCAGCTACATCACCGTAGTTTAATTTTATATAGTATTAATGAAATAAACTGTGCATGTGTATTTCTTAGGCTTGTACACTCCGAAGAACATACTGGTGCAACTGTTCAGGCAAGAAAACCACGCTCTTACCAAAGTCATTGGTCTGCTCAGGTAAGTATGCACAGACTCACTGATGTAGATGTAGATGGATTCCAGCTGCAATACTTCAAACTCATTTACAGGTTATGAGTTTATTCAGCATGTGGTTTTTGGTTAAGCACCAATTCCAAAATTGGCAGTTGTGAGAGTAATTAAGATCATTATCTTATTATTGAACATTTTCAAAACAAAGTAATTGAGACCAAAATTCAATTTCTTTATTCCCTGCAGTTTTATTTGTGGTTTTGCTTTCCAGTTGGAAGTGGAGACAAGGTCACAGAATATTTGAATAACCGACAGCTGATGGCTGCTAAATGTCATTCTCTTGAATACAATTACAACTTAAAAAAAAAGTGCATTGTCCATTTGCTCTAAATGTATCTTTGATGGACACTTCTGTATCTTTGTGATAGATTTTTTTTTTCTCCTCTATAACTCAATTGGATGAAGTCTTACGTTGTTGTAATAATCAAAGGTGATATAAAATCAATTACAAATTGGTCTGGCATTACAAAGCTGAGATTCTGGGTCAGATTCTATGTACTAAGTAATCTAAGTACTTAACTTTCTATGCCATAGGGGTTTTATGAGGTTAATTTACCCAAATGATTATATTAGTAATTAGACAGTACTGTTATTAGTAATGTAACTGATTTTGGCACAACTCATAGCAAATTATCATACAAATTCTTAATTGTTAGGCTAAGTAATTGGAAAAAGGTAAATGACATCTTAGTTCTTCCTGGTAATCAAATATCTTATTATACACGGATGTGACTGTGATACCACAAATAATGGTTTTGCTCTTATTCATAAAATCAGTTTACTATAGGGAGTTTCAGGTGCCCTTCTTTGGGCTGGTAGAATGTAAATCTGGCTAATTGGGGGAAAGTGAAAGGGTCAGTAGATATTCATCTAAAAATAAAATGTGAATCACAGCAATGGTGGTAGTGATTTGCATAGGTTTCTTTATAGGCTTAATTAGAGATTTGTTACTTATATGGCCTATTCTTCATCCTCCTCTCATTCTGTTCATAAATTCCTATATAATACCTACTAAAAACTTTTTAATAAAACCCAGATCCTGATGAAATCACTGCCAAAATCCGAATTCATTTCAATGTGCCAAATGCTCACACATGAAGTTCAGGATTTTTGAAATGTATGCAGATAGGTATGTATCGACTTATTGAAAGGAAAGACACAATTGCTCTAGCTGATCTTCTTGTTTTGACTACAAGAGCTGCTTTCCTGCTCTTCTTCCTACCTAGCAGTAATATTAATATCTAAAAAAAGAAAAACTGTTCAGAAAAATACATTTTCTGGTAGAAGGAGGATGACTCATAAGAATTTTCTTGAATAGATTATATATCGGTACAGATGATTGCTACGCAAAAGGAAGCATCTCTGAGCAGTGAACTGTTGATAACTACCTAGGGTAGACTCTTATCTTCTAGGAGAACTTGAGTAATAAAAGCTACAGATCCTAAGTGGCTGGACCACAATGAGAAGCTTTCTTTCTTTCTTGTTCTTTTCTTTCTTTCTCTTTCTCTTTCTCTTTCTCTTTCTCTTTCTCTTTCTCTTTCTCTTTCTCTTTCTCTTTCTCTTTCTCTTTCTCTTTCTCTTTCTCTTTCTC
>WBMW01005104.1:530616-545212 GCA_013396635.1 Penelope pileata | reverse complement strand
TTCTTTCTTTCTTTCTTTCTTTCTTTCTTTCTTTCTTTCTTTCTTTCTTTCTTTCTTTCTTTCTTTCTTTCTTTCTTTCTTTCTTTCTTTCTTTCTGTGTCTCTCTCTCTCTCTCTTTCTCTCTTTCTTATCTCTCTTCTGGATTACTACTGAAAACATCTCCTAAAGCTGGTGTTGTTTGGAGATTAGTTTTAGAATGGTCTGTGTGAAGATAAGATGCTAAGTTTGTATTTATTGACAAATAGCTGCATTACTTTGGTAATTTTCCCCTCAGGTTTTTTTTTTAATTTTGTTTTATTTTATTTTATTTATTTATCTTTTTACTTGCATTAAAATCTTTTGCATCTGTTTATGTAATTCCTGAACCAGTTCAAAGCCAAGATTTGATTTTGGGTTTCATTCTTGGCTCTCCCACCAATCTGTTTAACCATTTATTGTGTGTGTGTCTATCATAACAATCTCTTTCTTACTGTGTACACATATTAGGAATCATTAGCTTTGTCACTAGAGGAGAAGCATCGATATGGAAAAGCTCTGTAATGCACACAAGGTGCAATCAATTGACATTACATCATATGCCTTGTTATATTACCAAAACAATTAAGTTATCTGAGTATCAACACTGCATGTACACATCACATCATGTACAAATCAAAGCACTTAGGAGCACCAAAATAAATAATTAAGAACACATAAAACTTATGCTGCCCACACAGAAAGTACATTACTCTTAATCAAGATTTTTGTCTTACTATGCTATAAGCTCTTCAGTGAAGGAAAGTTTTTGCTGTTGTTGCTCCATATTTATCTCTTGTCTAACACAACTGAGCACTGTTCTGCTCTATAGCAAAAGTAGAGGGTACTGAGGAAGTCTAAAAACAATGTGCATGTAATTCATCTATGAGGGATGCTCTGAAAGTAGTGCCTCCTGTTTTATTATGTGGGACCACGATGTCAGAGGCGGATGTTGGTGGTATGGCAGTAGAGGTTGAACCTTCCCACCGATACTCCATTCCATGTTGTTGCTGTGTGACAGATGGCAGCAGAGGGGCGGTCTGACCAAATGGCGTCTGACATGGAAGTGCAGATGGAGAAAAGGTGTGGAATTGAATTCCTCCACGCAGAGAAAATGACACCCATTGGCATTGATCAATGCTTGCTGAATGTTGATGGAGCCCAACTGTGGATGTGAGCATGGTGGGGTGGTGGGTGGTGCGTTTCAGCAGTGGTGACAGTGGATCACCTCTGCTGGTGCAGATTTTTATGAGTGCAGCATGCAGGCTTTTGTTCATCGCTGAAGAAAATATGTAGTTAATGATGGTGATTATGTTGCAAAATAGTGTTTTGTAGCTGAGAATTCACTGTCAAATGGTGTTGTTGAGCTCTTTGTAGCTGTTGCAGTTTTCATGGAAATAAATAGGAGGCATTCATTTCAGAGCAACCCATTTAGTATTTTTAATTCTGATTTAAGTCGATCATTACTCAGTCCCTAATAATTTTTGAGTATAACTACTTGATCATTGTTTAATTTTATTTTGTGCTCCCTGAGCACAAATTTTGCCCTGTAGAAACTGCACTGAGACTGTGAATGCCAAGAACTCAGTTCATATTAGAGCAATCTTACCTGCACTGTCAAATGTTAACCTTAAGGATTTGATTATCCTGTAAAATGAGCATACTAAACTGTACACTGCCCTAAACAAGCATCCTGACTGGGAATTTGTGGTAAGCGCAGGGAAGAAAAGAAACTCTTCTCTGCCACAGCAGGGTATGTCATACATTGCTTCGTGCAGTTGGTCGCACTCAGTTCATGACTTCTGCCATTAGCATTTTAGTTTTCTTCCTCCATGCTTCATCTCTCAGACCATCTGTATAGCAAGGTGACTTATGGGTCTGAATCTATAGCAGCCTTGACTTCGACACTGTCACATCCACTGTCATGTACTAGTTCTGGATATGCTCCAAGACACTTTCACTGAAGAGGACTCTGCCTTCACTGCACAATCTGTGACCAGACTAATTGGCACACCTGCTTTCAGGCGGTTGTTGGGAAATCTCACGTTTTTAAGTGTTATTACTCTGTAAACCTTTTTATAATCTTATGTTACTGTCTGCATCTCCAACTCTATGTTTTCAAGGTCTATCTTTCCTTTAGTTTTGTTCCATGTTACAAAATGTCACAAGTTACCGCCATAAGGTTTTGTCATATATGTAGATGTATGTATGTATATAAATACACATATGATTTCCTACCTAATGAAAAAAAGCTCAGTGGTTTTCCATCCAGTCAGCCTGTCACTCTTCTTTCCATTACCAGAGTTGTAATTTGTATTCTCATGTCATGTGTGCATTTAGAAAAAGCATGCACATAAATAGATCATATACATTTTGATGAAGTGAAGAGTCATGCAGTACTGTTTTTAATATTCATTTTGCCTTCCTCATGTCTGCCTTGATCATTAATGTTCTTTTCCCAAGCCTTCCTTTATTTTTTTCCAATGTCTAAACTATTTCCAACAATCAGTGAGAAGCGGTTTCTATTTGTTTACTGTTTGTATGAATAATCAGTAATGGGAATTCCCTTTCTCACTTTCATATATTTATTATTATTTTCCAAAATAACTTAGCTTCATTCCTACAGCAACGCTTACTCTGCAACACCTGAAATGCTTATTTAATGTTGTATTAAGTACAGTATTAATACTGGAGATAATAATAAGCATTTTATTTCTGGTTTTTTTTTTTTCCCTGAGATTTACAAAAGGTGCCATCTCTCCCTTCCAGTTGGGAAATCTTAAGATGTCAATTCTTATCCATCTTGCTTAACACTTTTCTCTGTTTGTACAAAGGGGCTAGTTCTATACTCATGCTCCTCATATGATTGTTCCTCACAAAGCCGTGCTTTTTTTTCGAGGTCTTACAATCTTAACAGCAGTTTTCTAGATCTGAAGGACATCAAATCATATTTCTCTGTTTGGGTGAGGTCCACAAAAGCTTCCACAGTTGACAGCCAAGTCAATAAGGTACCACTGAGGCACTTGCACCCATGGAGCAAAGAGGAGGGAAGGGAAATGAGAAGGAAGGTGATCCCACAGGATAGGTATACTTAGATGTGGAGTTCTGTATGGATCTGACTGTATGTATGTAGCCTCAATCATTTCTCAAGTTGCCTGTCCCAATTTTCTCAGCTGCAGAATCAGTTAAACAAAATTTACCAGTCAGAGGCGGCAAAATCAACATCTGTGCAATAAAATACTGTCACAGAATCTTAGAATCACAGAATGGCTGAGGTTGGAAGGGACCTTAAAGATCATCACCTCCAACCCCCTGCCATGGGCAGTGCCACCCACCAGATCAGGCTGCCCAGGGCCCTATCCAATCTGGCCTTGAACACCTCCAGGGATAGGGCATCCTGAACTTCTCTGTGCAGCTGTGCCAGTGCCTCGCTGCCCTCTGAGTAAAGAATTTCCTTCTAACATCTAACCCAAATCTCCCACTTTTAGTTTAAAGCCATTCCCCCCTGTCCTATCACTAGCAGACTGTGCAAAAAGTCGGTCACCCCTCTGCTTATACGCTCCCTTCAGGTATTGCTGGGATTTCTGTGATTTTTCGAGCAGTCATGACCTGACACCTACTTTCATCTGACGACGGCTGGCGGAACTCACTGGGCAGATTCCAGGGAGGAATCACAAGCCAACTTCCGAGGCCGCCAGCGGCACGGACGCTTTGCCGGGAGGACGCAGGGTTGTCCCGGCGCTGTCCGTGGTGCTGAAGCGAGGCAACTTTCCGCCTCCCCTTGTGCGTGCGCCCGCCGGAGCACATTTCCTGAGAGCGCGGCCTGTAATTAAACTAACTCCTCCCTTCAGCTGCAATAATTGCACCACCAGAAGCCCGTAGGAGCGGATGCCTTCCTCTCGCTCGCCCGCTACCCCCGCTTTTTTTGATTTTTCCTTCATTTTTTTCTTAATTTTAACAGAGCAAGTAAGCTGTGCAAACTACTGACTGCGGACCCGTGGGCTGGGGGTAGCGCTCTCATTTCAGCAGGATCTGCCCGCCGCCTTTCCTCGGTAAACTTGGGCCGGCAGCGCGCCTCCGGGCATCCCCCGGGGCCGCATTTCGGGGCCGGTGCGCTCCCGGCTGGCGCTCGCGGCTGGCGGCGGAGATGCGCAGGTAAGCGCCGGGGCTGCCCCGCTGCCAGCATGGCGGGAGGCGGCCGGCCGCGCTCCAGCTTGGGAAAGGAGGGCGGCAGGAGGAGGAGGGTGGTAGAAGGAAAGTGGCAAGCACGGGGCTCCCAGCGGCATTTCCCTTAGAAGAGATGATAAGGAGAAAAAAACATATATTTTAAAATTGCGAGCCCCCCCCGGCCCTTCCACGGGAGTCCTAACGCACTGAGTGAGCAGCAAGTGCGATGCACCTTCCCAGGGAGGGACGCCCCGTGACCCGCTCGCCATCCCATCCCATCCCATCCCATCCCATCCCATCCCATCCCATCCCATCCCATCCCATCCCGCCTTCTGCCCGAGGGCGGCCGCGGCGGGGAGGGGGCGGGGAGGAGCCGGGCCGCCCCCCGCCCGGCCCTGGAGCTCGCGGGATCCCCCCTGGGCCGCCCCTCCGCAGGCAGCGTCTCCCCGGCCGCCGCTTGGTAACTCGCTGGGGTGCCTCTGCCTGGCGGGGGCAAAAGGGCTGCCGGGACTGGGACACGGAGCTGTCCTTGATCCCCACTGGGCTGCTCGGGGCTTCCCTTGATGGCAAAGCGGAGGGAGGAATCGGTGAAGTGCTCGCGCGGAGAAAGGGTGGAGGAGTTTTGCTCGTTTGTCTTGTGATGCGGAGAGGTTAGTGAGTAAAAACGCCAAAGACTTTTATTTCGAATTATGGATTACAATATAGAAAACAGATTAGCTCGTAAATACGTTAGAGTGCGGTATGTAAATTGGAAATTGCAGCCTTCCTTTATTAATCCAGGACTAGCATAGTATGTTCAATTATGTTGATGTTAATGGTAAGAAAAAGTTAGGCAATAAAAATAGTTGTAATTAGCTACGGGTAATGTAATACAAATGCAAATTAGCTTGATGGCACTTCCACATTAGCAGGTTTCTCCACAGAAAGCCCAGCCCTATCAATTTAAGATCTGCAGCCAACACAGCAGCAGCCTTCCATTTGCAGTTTTTGTAACTTTGGCTAACATTTCCTGTGGATAAAAGGAAAGGTATCCAGTGCATATACATGTTTATAGATAAAGAATTTATGGTCAGGATGGAACGTTAATGCTCAAGATGGATTCTGACATAGGCCTTTAGGGTTGCAGAAATAGTCTCTAATTTCATTGTAAAATCTTGGAACAAGAATAGCCAGGATACCAGCTGTAAATCAGGGGAAATAACTATCCTGCAAGCCAAAGAGATGGATCCTTATAAGAAGATGCTGACACTGTGTCATTTAGTTGGGAGTTAACCTACAATAAGTATAGTGAATAGTTAAAACACTTGTGGAAAATCAACTGCATGTTATTCCTAACTTTATAAAGATTAATGGAAATTAATTGTTGAGTTACGGGTTACATGTTACATTCCAATCTTTATGATTGGTATCACTCTGTTTCTCAGCATTTTTATGCAGATAGAGATAAAAAAGTGCACAGGTGGTCGCTTTTCATCGCTACCCAAAGTCTAACCCAGAAGTATAGAAGCAAATTTATGAAAGGGATTCATTCATTTGTCTTCTGCCTCATTCTGGGCAGTGAGAAGTAGGTATATTCTACTGCAGATCAAACTGGATGCAAGTGGAAGGTTTTTACCTGCGTTTGTCCATTGAAGACTCCATCAAAAACAAGACGCAGAGAAATAAGAGCGATTAATACAGACACAGTATTTTCATAAGGACATTGATGTAACTAACAGTTATAATGAATATTCAATTATGAGTCTTAGTAGCATTTGTAACCTATGGACAACTGAAGTCTCTTACTATTGAAGAAAAAACAAGCTCATGTGTTTCTTTTTAGTTAATATGTAGAAATTAGGTGTATATCCATGTTTTTTCTTCTCTTAAATGACCTCTACATGTTCGCAGGGGACTCTCAACCTGGTCTTCATGTTGCTCAAACCCCCCTGATAGGTTACTTAATGGCGTGCTGTTTCTCTGAGTAGTGATACATTTCAGTCACAATATTCTCTGACTTCAGGATGAATGAGAAGTATCTGTGCTGAAGTCAGTAGAGTTCTCCAAAGTAAAATAGAAAAAAAATGCCTATACTGAGCATTCCTTTATGCCATAATTCTTAAATTAAGTAGGATATAAACAAACTTTAGAATAAATGTGGTAAAAACCCAATCCTGAATCCAATCACATATAGAAACGATAAGAAAAAGAAAGAACTGGATAGACAAAACCATTTCTTAACAAGTTTTTACTAACTGTAGTAGGATTAGGTCTATGCTTCTGATGTAGAGTTTTGCACAAGTTCAAGTACTGGGTGAGTGTTGTTACCTCCTTCTGTCCTCCACTGACTACTTCTAAGACGGACTAAAATTAACGGTTTTCCAACAGAGGGAGGTCATCAGGCACTTTCACAAGAAGCATTTGCAATTGCTTAATGTACCTACAAACCTGGAGCTGGGTCATCTGTTTAAAGAACATTTTGAGGTGGTGTTTTTCTTTGTTAGCTGAGCAAAGGTTTATCTGACATCAGTCCCCTTTGAATATTTGTTGTTGCTTTTTTTCTTGTGGAATAACCAATCTTAATGAATGTGGGAAATTGCCATCAGATTAAGTCTTCATTCAGCTTATTGAAAAAGCTGATGAGCACCTCCAGCCCAGGGGCTTTACTTTTAAACTTTGAAGTTAGAGAACCTGTTATAGTCAGCTAAAAATAGCAAGAAACAACAAATGACCACTTATGAAACCTCTAATGATGAAATATTTTGTGAGAAGGAGGAAACAATCTGCATCTTTTGATTAAAAAAACAAACTGGAGCATGCACACCTATTTATCTGAGTATCATACTTGCAGTATTTAATTAGTCTCTGATAATAATACATGTTTGCATATTCAACTTACAGTGAGTGAGAAAACCACAGAGAAAAGACTATAGGAGCCTTTATGAAAGAGAGAGACAAGCAATGTGGCTGCAGCTAGAGCTGAGGCATAAGTCACTTATACTGGACAACATGGAAATGTATAACTTGACATTAGGGGTTTAAGTTTAGGTGGAAAGGGAAAAATAATGCTAATCTTAGTCAAAAATAAACTCAGTCAAGGTGTCAAAATGAGCTACTGCTTTTACTGTGTTGTACTGATGCACAAACTTTGATTTATTATTATTATTATTTTTTTGTTCTATCTACTCACTTGTTCTCAATCCGCAGAACTTCTTAATCAGCTCTACTTGGCACCTCACAGTTTCATGGGTTTAATTCATACCATGGCTGGGCCTCTGGAATATAGGATGCTATGGGGAAAACATAGTATTAAATTACAAAAAGTCGATTTTCAGCATAAGATTTTTTCCTTTTTTATCTATTTTAAACAATGATGTGGAAAGTAGCTTTACTTTCTGTTGTGACAGCTTCTGAAATTCAAGGCCTCCAAGAATGCTGAAGTTTTTCTTTAAACATAAGACAAATGCCCCGCAGCAATGGATCCAAAGCAGTGGCTGCAGAAACATTTTCTTCCCTGTCCACTCTGTAAACAAGTTTTTGTCAGAGAAATACAATAGCTAGAGCCTAGATTTTGATATATAGATATTGGATGAAAAACAGATTTGACTTGCCAAATTCTCTGGAACTCTGGTCAGAATAAAAGGTTTTTTCAGCTCACAGACAGCAAGCATCTGCCCTCAAATGTATATTTTTGTAGCCCTGGTGTGTCACGTCTTTTAAATCATTAGATACGATGTTGTTATGCACAGGAAAGTCATTCAAAGAATTTATGGAGGATTTTAAAATTTATTATCTAATGTGCTTTTTACCCATAACAAGCCCAGACAGCTCAGTTCTGGAGAGTTATCCTTGAAAAAGACATGTAAGTGTTATTCCAATAGGTGTTAAAAACCACTAGGCTACTCTCAAAGCACTCTTTGGTAAATTATGCACTTTCTGAATATATGCAGGTGTGATCTTACTGATAGGGGTGAAACATTAACTATCTTATTTACCTGGCATTTAGGGCTTCTTGGATTTTACGTACATAACAGAAGAAAACTAACCAACTGTCTCCATCGCTGTTGGTGCTTCCATTCAGAAAATTCGGTGAATTTTGGATCGTTTCCATTCTTCAGAGTTACTCTGTCCTGAAATTTTTTTCAAGTCCATCAAGATTTTTTTAGGTTAGGGAGAGGGGATATACAAGTGTTACTATCCCAACATTCCTTATTAATAGTAATAATGTAAAAAATATGCAGTATATAAACAATAAGTTATTAAATCAAATCACTACACTATATGAAGCCACGCTGGAATCTATTCAGCACATCAGCTTGAATTTAATTCAGTTTTTCTGAAAAGTCATGTGCAACATTATTGTGTACATTTGTAATTGAACAAAAATATTGAAAAGCAAAAGCCAATAGGGACTAAACTTTCTCTCAGGCAGATTTGGCAATTCTATGCAAATCAAACAGCACAACTGACACTTATTTATTCATATCTTGGCTGTTAAGAAAGGTGGCAGTATTTGATGAACCTAGTCAAACTTTACCATGCTACTTGTATGTACCTGAACTGATCCACAAATCAGACTGCCATCTCTGATCCCTTAGCTACACTCCATTAAGACCTGCAAGTCTGTTGACTGCTGTGGGAGACTGAATAATTGATTTCTGCACCCCTGCTCCTGTCCTGAGAAGCTGTAGTATGGCTCTGTTTCTGTGCTCCCAGGAACACGCCAGTTTCCCAAGCAATTCTAGCAGTGATTTACCATTCTTATTTGTGTATGACACATTCTAATATTTCAGAGTGGTTTCCAGTCATTAAATATACTTTATGACACTCAGTAGATTGTTACTATGTGCATTCTTCTGATGGGTGTAAGGATTTTTTTTTCCCTTATGTGCTCTGGCTGAGTCAGGGAAAAGACTGTGCCCCAAAAATTCTTTATTTCCCATATAAAATTTCATCTTTGAAGAGATTGAGTTAGAGTTAGAGCTCATCATCTAAGCCATAGTAACTGTGCATCTTCCTGGGCAGGGAAGTAAAATTTATCAGTATAAGCACACTCGTTCTGAAACATCTGTGCATTGCTTGGGTCGCATTGAGAGGATTGGAAACCCCACTTCCACTCTCTCCAGATAAAAAAAGCCACTGATGAAGTGTCTTTATGCTAACTTTGCTTTCTGTCTATGCTTAAAAGAAAAAGTGAATAGATACCTTATCCAAAATGTTTAAGGAATTGACGGAAAAGAACAATGGTATGCATCGGGCCAGGAGTCGGAGTTGATCCTTGTGGGTACCTTCCAGCTTGGGATATTCATATGTTACATCAACCTCTGTGCGCTTATGATTTATATTAGAAATGAAGCATTTAGAGATGAAGCAGGGCATTGTAGCATATTCAGGATGTGAGAAGTGAGAGGGTGATATACATCACCTTTTAATTCCTTTCAGTTCAAGAAATTTAATTATATTACCTAGTTTAGTAACCCCCTGTACTCCTTCCAAGTATAACAACAGAAAACACATCTTAAATCTCAATGCCTTCTAATATAAATATAGACTGTGGAAAAGATAATAGGATAATGGATGATAAAGAAAGGCACTTGTGTTCAGGCAGTGCATTTTGTCCTTAGTCCTTGTTCTCTGTTTGCTATAGACCCTCATCTCAGAAATGAGTATTTCCCACACGTTTTAGTTTTAACCTTTGGGTATTTTCCCCATGTGCGTCTGAGATCAAAGTTTTTATAATGTTAATTTAATTTAATACACCATTCTCTGTGTACTGGGCTGCTATTTCAAATGGTGCAATGCCACATTAATCATCATAAAGAAAATGCATGAAAACAGTCCAAAATATGTGTCAGGCACTTCAGTGTGATGGATGTACAATAGATGGCACCATTATTATCACTCAGCAACTTGAAAATTTTTGATTCTCACATTTTCTCCCTAGCAAACATCATTAACTTGTTCATGGGATCCAATACTTTGTGAAAAATACATTATTCGTCCGCTCACTTTTTCCTTATCCTTCATTCTGTATTGAAAAAGCCAGTTATCTGGAATTTTGTAATGCATTGTAAGTTAATTTCTTAGTATGTGAGACAGAAAAGCAAAAGAAAACAAATGGTTTTATGGAGTAAAAGTCAATTATATTTATTTTATTCTGTTCATGCAAAAGTAGATTGAGTGACTGATAGTAATTAGGCAACTTATGTTGATTGGTCACAGTTTTATTTACTCCTTGCTTTTGTTCTCTTTCAATAATCAGAAAGACTTAAAGGCCAAAATAACAATGTTAACAGAAAGAGGATAATTTATTTTAGGACTGATACAAAACTGATGCACTGTTCAGGTTCAGCAAAGAATACACCCCTTTGTGTGGTGGGGGGGAACACCTTGCAGTTAAAGAGAAATGTTCACATAGCCACACAAAGTAGGAATGCTCAGGTGTAAAGTTACAGCATTGCAAGGGCCTGCTGGTAAGTGGTGTTATCTGATGATAGATGCTACGGGCTGCTAATGGGTAATGAGAGCTCTATGCCTTTTTCAGTAGGGGGGAAGCAGGGCTGGATGCAGTCCAGAGCAGAATGGGGATGACTAAATGGCTTTGGAGTCCTTCTCTCACCTGCCAATGGTATTCATGTGATATATTCTAACCATAATCTGCAGGGGTAGGTAGGGATTAATCACAGAACATCCCAAGTTGGAAGGGACCCACAAGGATGGAGTCCAACTCCTGGCTCCATACAGAACCACCCCAAAACCAAATGCTATGTCTGAGAGCATTGCTCAGACACTTCTTGAACTGCAGCAGGCTTAGAGCCCTGGGCCCAACCACCCTCTGGGTCCTCAACCTGACCCTCCCCTCACACAGCTCCATGCCGTTCCCTCGGGACCTGTCACTGTCACCAGAGAGCAGAGGTCAGCGCTGCCCCTTCGCTCCCCTCATGAGGAAGCTGTAGGCCGCCATGAGGCCCCCCCTCAGCCTCCTCTGCTCTGAACTCAACAAATCAAGGGACATCAGCTGCTCCTCATATGTCTTGTCCTCCAGCCTCCCCTTCACCATCTTCACAGCCTTCTTTTGGATACTCTCTGATAGTTTTATGCTCTTCTTACATTGTGGCACACAAACCTGCGGTGAGGCCGCAGGAGCGCAGAGCAGAGCGGGACAACCCCTCCCCTCGCCCGGCTGGCAGCGCTGGGCCTGGGGCACCCCAGGGTATGGCTGGCCCTTTCGGCTGCCAGGGCACGCGGCTGACTCAGATTCAACTTGCACTCAGCCAGAAGCACCAGATAAAGGTAAGTGGGATATTTTGAATGTTTTAGAAATATAAGGATGCTTTGAATGTGAAAATTGAGGACTAAAACCAAATAAGTTTGCAAGCAAGACTTCTGTAAGTTTGGTAGAGCTGACTATTTCAAACTTATCCAAACCCTGCTGATATTTTATAACATATTATACATGTATGCTTGAAATAATTTTTTTTGGTCTTGAAAAAAATAGAGAGCAAGTCAAATACTCACATTTCACCACAGTGCATTTCATTTTCTTTCAAAAAAGTATCTACCAGATTTAAGAGATTTCTAGTTTTGTTTCTTTGAGATCTTTGATATTTTGTGTATTTTGCAAAGTGCTGTTTTAATGATAAATGCATTGCCTAGGAATCTTAGTTTCTGAGATTGAGTTTTACTGCAGTTTTCAGAAAGACTTGAGAATATGAACCCCAAAGGCAGCAACATCAGAAGATAAACAACAAGAAGACTTTGTTTTGGACATTTGCGAAATAAAGCAATCATTTTGAATGGTTGGTGGCAACAGAATCACTTCTTTTAGCTCCATCTAGCTTCTCTCTGTAGTAATTAAGCCTATTCTTGTATTAGATACAGGAATGTGGACAATTGCAAGAAAAATCTTAAACGCTGAATTCATCCAAGAATTAAAATTTCTATTGCAAAGGAATTTTTTATGTTTGGGAGGAAAACAAACAAACAAACAAACCTTTTCAGTCTTAGTAGAATTGTCATGAGAGTCTGAAATGTGTTATAAAAATGAAACTGAGAGGTTTCCATACACAAAAGAACTGAAGAAACTATTTCTTAAGGCAAAATACCTAAGTTAAAACATACTGGCCTTCATTCAGGTATTGTTATTTCAGCTGCATCATACCTGTGGCCCATTTTAATTTCTCTTAGCACTACATATGTATTGTTTTCTTCATACCACTGACCTGGTGTTTAAAAAAAAAAAGATTTAAAAATTCTTCTTCAATTTCCATTTTACCCAGAGAAATAGAGGAATCAATAGGCACGAAGGTTTTGAAAGGTACTATACATAAACCTGAATAAGTTACTGAATTAATAATTTTTAGTATCTTACTGAGTAATCAGTAATTACTAACTGATGTTCTAAATGACTGTTACTAGATGTGTTTTGGAAAGTTTGTAGTTACACCACACAGCTTTCTGGTAGGTGTGCTTAACTGAAGAAATTGTTAGAACACATGGAAGAGCATGTTCTGATCTAACACTTGTGTGTTCAAGCAACAGACAAGAACACGCATCAATGTGGTGGCAGAGAGGAAGCTATGTCTCATATGAGCATGACTGTGTACCGCTGCCTATTTCATACTTCACCTGGGGGCAACACCCCTGAACTCCCCCAGCAGTCAGTGGAGGTTACAGGAGATTTACTCTGCAGTGAATCCCAATTGGAGCCTAATTTTTATGCTGCTTTCATGGGGCCCTGTTTCTCTTCACTAGCTATGGAATAGATATGGGAAGACTCAACGCCTAAATTAGGGGCCTAGTGTTAGAGGGAATATTTGCTTCAGCATTCTCATCCCTTTCAAAACAAGGTATTTCCTTCTTTTCATATATCTGTTGTGCTTGGAAGGTGGAAAATCTTGCGTGCCCTGCAGTCTCACGTATTTCAAACTTTCTTTTGTGGGAAGGGAAGAAGGTGACTTTCTCTCATGCCGTAGCACAGTACAGACAGGACATACAGGCCTGCGAAGTATGGAGCTTGTGAACCACTTTCGGTATCTAACTTGGAGCACAGCTGTCTCCGAACTGACAGGTGTATCTGATTATCTGTCCTGTTTCCCTCTGCCTGACTTCTTAGAGATCTTAAGTGGGAATTCATTGTGTCTTAGCTGCTAAGCACAAAAGCATTGGCGACCAGTTAGACGTGAGGATGTGGAGTGCTCTACCCCAGTTATAACAGCACTGAAAACTTCTGATGTGATACTGTTCTTGAATTGCTTCTGAGTTTAAATAGGAAAAGTCTTATCATTACTGTGCATTACGCTGTGTAAACAATCCTGATACTGCAGTGGGGTCCTCATCAGACAGTATCTATTTCCACAGATGGCCTCACAGGGATCTTGTATTTATAATGTCTTTGGTAATGCACTAACAGAAATGAGGTTAAAAGATACAGTCTTTATAACAGGCAATGTAATACATCAGTGATAAATTTAATTACTTTTAAATGCATCAGACCAGCTTATGATTTCAGTTACACAGATATAAAAACACTTGCTGGTACCAGAGACTTTCTTACATTCAAGGAAGATCAGAATCTGGTTTCAGGTACGTAGATTCTCATTCAGTAAAATGCATCAGTTTTAGAATTTTAAGTCTATAACATCAAAGTTTTAATCTGTCATTAGCGTTTCCTTAGGTGCCAGTGAATCCTAATGATTAAAACATTCTAAATACATCAAAGGATGTTTTACATGTTGGTTTATTATTATTTCTTATTTTTATCAGTGATGTACGCAGAGAAAAAACAATCTTCAAGCAAAGAAGTAGAATTTAATCGCTTAAGTCATCTGCGAAAGTAAATTTCACAAAGCAACAATAAATTCAGCAGAAAGCTAGCAAATTTTTGCTTTTTATTTATTAGACATTTTCCAATGTCTAATATGTAATGTTCTGATGTAGACCAAACATTATTTTGAAAAGTAATTTTGAAAAGAAAGTTAGTAAAAAAGATACTTTTTAAGTCCAGGTAGACAATACAGTCCATGATTCAGAATGGACCGAAGTGCATAAAATAATTTAAGCAGTAATAGAAGAAAAGCAAAATAGGTGCAAGTTATTGTTATCCTCAAACCAAATTTTACAAAGCCTAAGGATTTTAATGGAAACAGCAGCAAATTTCTTTAACTGAAGTGTAAGTCTTATAGTCATAAACACACGTTACTTCAACAAAAGTTGTCTATAAGAAATTTCAAACTTTGCTATACTCCTTGATATGACAGATTTATCCATGTCAGCTGATTCTCTGCCAACTGACTGCACCTGTTTCTTTCTAAATTAGTTACAGCTAATTGTCAATAAATGGGAAGAAGGTACTTGCAGCATTTTGTCTTGGCAGTTCAGCTAGTAAGTATTTTTGTACCCCCAGCTAAATTGTTGCGATATGTATAAGTTCGGG
>WBMW01005104.1:450299-530584 GCA_013396635.1 Penelope pileata | reverse complement strand
GGGAGGGGGAGAATAAAATAAATAGAAGTGATGACTGATTTTGATTTCTAACGTTGGATATGTGTGCAGCTGTTTTGAGTTGAGTTGCTGATTGATTTAACTGAATCTCAATTAGAGAGGCCATAAAAGGTGTTTGTTTGTTTGTTTCTTCTTCCCTCTTCTTTGTTTATCTAGTAGAGAAGAGAGAAAATTTTGTTTTAGAACAAGGAGTAAAGAGAAGGAACCTCTGTAAGTGAGATATTGTATTTCTGTCAGTCTCTTTTCTGATACTTTTTCATTTTCTAGCAAAGTTAAGAGGCGGAAAAAAGTAAATAAAATAGATTTTCCCCTGAAGACCTGGTTAGAGTGACTATTGAAGTTTTTTGTCTATTGTAGGTTGCAATTTGCATACTTTGCAGGTTTTCTTTCAATAGTACTTATAACAACAAAAATCAAATGTGCTTTTAAAATCCTGTTTGACTTTTTTTTTTAATTATTGTTTCTTATTACTTTTCCCAAGATAATTAGTAGTAAAAGCTTTTTATTCCCCCTCTACTGTCCTATTTGCCTGTTGGTTGCTTTCTTTTTGTGTTAGGGAGGTTGAACCACTGGTAGCGTAAACCTGCAAGATGTAAAGGTTGTCATAGACTTGACAGTTAAGCTCTTCTGCAGCAGTGTAGCTTCTCAGAACAACTGGTCTTTAATTAAAAATGTGCTTGCTTGAGATAAACGCATTGCATAAAAAGCAAAGTTCAGAATTCAAAGGAGACTTGTGTTTTCAGTTCTGAGTTAATTTCATGCTTATGACAACCTCCTTTTGGATTTTTCTTGACAAATGGAAGCTTTCTATAGACACAGTGAAATAAAAAATTCTTAGAAATTTTAATTAATAGTAGTAAAGTAGGTAAATAATTAATTGAATACCATCTGTTTGCTTACACTGAGAATCACAAATGTCTGATACTCTATTTCATGAATATTCTAAAAAACCCCACAGTTTCGTTAAGGCAATTATATTAAGTGTTCTAGACTTCTTCTTTGGAACTACTGTTTTCATTTTATTTACCTCTCTTTTCCTTTCAGGGTTAAAAAGGGAAAGCAAACAGACAATGAAAGTGTTGTAGCATCCATTCCTCTCTTCCCTCCATATGCCTGCATGAGGATGGAAGTAGAGAATCTACCAAGTGTTTGCTAGGGAGGACACTGTTTTGCTGAAATAACAGCTGTTCTAGTGAGGTTAAAACAAGCTCATAATGAGAAAATCAAGGTGTTTTCAGCACTGAGGTTTTTATTTTTTTTCTTCTGTGCAGAATGGCTAGTTTCACTAACAAGTTTTGAAGCAAAAGCCAATTTCAATTCTGAACAGCTACCTGAAATGCACAAGAAAACACTTAGTGATCTGGGTTATAATTGGGCCACTGACTAAATGGAAAAGTGGAAGTTTGTATGTGTCACAGCAAACAGGGAGGAAAAAACCCTAAAACAAACAACGAAAGTAAGCAAGAAAGTTCTTTTCAGTTGTCTTCCTTCCGTCCATGCATGGAGGTAGGTAGGAAGAGGAAAAGCTGGAGTTTACTGTTCTATGTGACAACTTGTGTACTTTTAAATAACTTTCCTTTGCATAACTAGTATTAGCTTTCACTGCATAAAGCAGGGATACGCTTTATCAGACACTAGAAATCAGACTTGAGGACTGAGACTTAGTAAATGTTATGTCTGAACCTTTTATTCTGGTTTATTTCCACGTTCATGGGTTTGTTGAATACTTTTCTTTTTTGAATATAAAACTTATGATAACAGCAGTATTAAAAGTATGCTTAATTAGCCAGTGTGTAAGCACTCCCTTCTGTGATCTTTTTTTCTTGTTTCTTTAATGATTCTTTTAACTCCTAAAACACAATTTGCAAGAACTTTGACATATTGTAAAGGAAAATGACAAGAAATTTTTACAATACCATCTTCATTAAAATAGTTCAAGGAATTACTGCAAGATTTTCCACATGCAGGATGAGTTACTTAACTGTTTGTATACCAATTTCTGTGATACTACCTGTGCTTTAGGCTAGAAATTGAATCTTGTTTTTTCTCAGTCAATCCTGTATATTTAGTACAATTGACAAATCAAATTAATTATTTATTACAATTAAAAATAAATTACAAATCACTTTTGCATCTGATGATGGTGTAGTGTAGGGAAACTGTTGATCACAGCCTGAACTGATGACTGAGCACCTGGTGGAGGGGTGCGGCTGGCCTGTGGAGCACAGGCAGATTGCTTGCACCTGTGCTCCCTGTGACTGGAGGAGTTGGGCCTGGGGCGGGGTCCCCTAGGCTTATATAGGGGCCTGTCAGGTGATTGAAAGTAGTTCAAGCACAAAGAAACAGCCCCGAAGAAGCTGCAGCTCAAGAAGGAAGCAGAGAGCTTGCAGCTCTGGATGACAATGGCGTGGTCGTGTGAGTTTGAACTTTTTGGTAGGTATGGGTTGCGAAAAATGTAACCATTGGAAGATCCTGACGAGTTAGAGGGCTGGGCAATCGCCAGCTGTGTGAAGTTTGCCAAGAGCAAGTACTAGATTCTTGATGCACTAGATGCACTTAGGACAGAGTAACCCCAAATCTATGTACAGAACAGACTGGGGAATGAGAGGCTGGTGAGCAGCCCTGCAGGAAAGGATATAGGGGTTTGTGGTTGATGGCAAGTTGAATGCGAGTTAGCATCATTCCCTGGCAGCCAAAAGGGATGCGTCAGGCACAGTACTGCCAGCCAGGCGAGGGAAGGCGTTGTGGTAATTCTGGGTGCCACAATATAAGAGGGACATAGAACTATTAGAGTATTCAAACAAGGACCCTGAAGATGGTGAAAGGGTCTGGAGGGCAAGATGTATGAGAAACAACTGAGGAGCAGCAGCAGTGTCCCCTGGTTTGTTCAGCCCAGGGAACTCTGAGGAGAGGCCTCATGGTGGCCTACGGTTTCCCTATAAGGGAGGCAGAGGTGCAGGTTTTGATCTCTTCTCTCTGGTGACAGCAGTAGGATGGAGGGGAATGGCATGGAGCTGTGTTGGGTAGGGTCAGTGTGGGGATTAGAAAGAGGTTCTTCGCCAGAAGGTGTTTGGGCACTGAAATGGGCTCCCCAGGGAAGTGATCATGGCTCTGTGCCTCCTGCAGTTCAAGAAGCATTTGGATAACACTCTCAGGCACGTGGTTTGAATTTTGAGTGGTCTCGTGTGGAGTCAGGAGTTGTACTCAGTGATCCTTGTGAGTTCCTTTCAGCTTGGGATGTTCTGTGATCTAGTTGCCCCAGGAGTATCCACTGTGAAAGACAACTGATAACTCAATGTTATTAAAAGAAAAACTTTTTTAAAATTCAAGTTACACAGTGTATGGAAAACTACAGATTGCCGCCTGAACAGGGGCGTGGCCTGTGAGAAAGGGCTTGTGTTAGTTTGGGAACACAAGGACGCTGCCTTGGCCTGTGCACCTGCAGGTAGCTAGATGAAAACTTGTTTGTGAGAAAAGTGCCCTGTAGCTGTAAGCAAGTACCCTTGTTTTGTATGAATGACCTTGTTTACCCAGATCTGTATTTGTCCCCCACTACTATATAAATGGCCACGATACCACGGGGGGGGCTCCTTTCCTCTCCTGCCAAACCCTGCTGCTGAACCCTTGCCAACTTGCTGCTGCCAGCATCCCCTGTCAGTGATCCCACTGCTGGCCCCCTGGCACTGGGTGAACCCCCTTTGCCGGCGTGCTGCCACCGGCACCCCTATCAGCACAGACTACCCAGCAGCTGCCCCGGTATTGTGAGTACCCTGCTGTTAAACTGATGAATCTGAGCTCGCCTCTGAGTGCTTTCCTTGGAATCGGTGATCCTTAAGCAGAAGTGCTGTCGCTTTTATACAACACACACTGAGGGACTTTGTCTCAATTTGTACTGTACAAAAAACTTTCAAGTGACTTGGTGAAGCTCTTGTTCAGGACTCGAAAGCTGGCAAGAGTGGAACCTATTTCTTTGGCAAAACTTAGGACCCCCGTACGAAAGGTACATTTAAGCATTTTCATAGCAGCTTACATCCATCTTGTGGCAGCCTATGAAGTAATAGTCTTGAGCAGATGTAGGGAGGTTCTGAACAAAAAGCAGTTAAGAGTTTACGACAGCATGGTGATACAAATATAATGAGGAAATTTGTGGTGGTCTCCCCTTGCTCTAAATCCATTCAGACGTTTTCCAAGAGTCATAAAACATTCAATATTTCTTTTTGTAGTGTCTGATAATGCAATGGCTGGAAGACCACAAACTATCAGATTAACTGGATGGACACACTGGATATTAGCAACAGTTCTGCTGCTATGGAGTCACCAGATCAGTGGACAAGGACAAGGTAAGTGGAGATCTTTTACTATTGAGCTGTTTATTGATGAAAAAGACGGAAAAAATGTGAGCCTTCTGAACAGTTTTCCACTTGTTCAATATTGTGTAGGATTTGGTTGGAGAAACAAGGGTATGTGATGAAGTTCTGAACTTGCATGAACTGTTTGACAAGGAATGATTATGTCCAAAATCTGAAATACTTCTGTTGAAAAGTCAAATGCTGTTTGAAACATGTCACTTCAGTGCTTTATGGGATTATCCAGTTGCTTGAGTCTGTTTTCTTGTGCTTTGTGGCTGGAGTGTGTCTTGAAATAAGTCTTCCTTTGTTATCTGTTGGCTCTCTAGGCATGGAGAAATAGTTGCTGAAGAGATTACAGATGTGGGCACTTTGCATTGCTTAGCTGTGGTGTCTGCTGTGAACAGACAATATTCACAAAGGCTGTTGTTGCATGCTATGTTTTCCAAATTGTGTTCCTGTTTAAGTGGTGGTGTTGCATAACAGCTGCAAGAATACAGGCATGCAAAAAAAGTCTATCTTCTTAGATTTTTCATTTTCATAATGATGCATTATAGCCTCTTTCTGTTCTTAAGACTGTATCTAAGGTCTGGTACTGAGAGGTAATAAGAGATTATACTAGGAAAAAAAGCACAGAAAAGGCTTTTATGTTGCCTCAAATTAGGAGGAAAAAAGTGTGAGGCTTTGAAATTAAAGGGAAGTGGATAGCTGTGCCTTTTTGATGTAACTGAGGAAATAAATGCCATAGGTGTGCTGACGATATTAAGGGATTGTCATGCCCTTAATTTACTCTCTCAAATAGGGAAAAATGCTCTACTTTTTTACAACTACAGGATATCCTGTCTGTTTTCTTACAGGAACAATGCTGGTCAGGGCATGTAGCCAATGGTGGGTCCTTTCCACTCTGCAGTTTGGACAGAACCACTAGTTGTTGGCTGCTAAAATAACAAGAGTTTACTCTTGCTTGTTGCAGTTATAGGCATAGAAGTTGGCTGTAAACAGTGTGCTGCAGTTCTGTAGGAAACTTCTGCTGAAACTCACGTCTGGTACTTGGCGTTATCTCTAATAAGTTATGAACATTTTGCAGCTAATCACCAGACATGCAGAAAAACTTTTCTGTAGTATAAACTGTGTAGAAAAAAGTGAATTGATTTCCCAGAGACACTTTTTTTAAAAACAAAACAAACAAAAAAAAAAAACAGAAAAGCTTCCATTCTGATATTGTGGTCTTTGACTTGAAAACCAGTTATTTGAAGACTTCTTGTGATATTATATTAAAATACAATGGCTACCATACTTCTGTATTTTATGAAATATTGGTGAAAGGTGAAGATATTTCTGCTATGCATATTGGAAAGAAACACTGAAACAGTAACTTTAAAGAGTTTTTCTGTTTACTTGTATTGTGAAAGATGCCTTCCGGGGTTCTTTATTCTATATTATTTATTATTTATTTATTCTATATTTAAAATTTGTGGACAACAAGAGGCATTGAGCATTGTGTTTTCTAGTCTGAGCGGATCTTCTGGTTCTGGATGAGAAGGATTTTTGAGCGCATTTAGTCTTAGTCATATGAGAATTGACATGACTTTGCAGTGCTATTTTTCTCTAATTTTAAGTCATTGGGTTAGGTTGCTGTGTGGTTTGTGTGTATTAAGAAATGTGTGTAAGTAGCCCCAGTGTGATAAAGCTGGCTATGCTTCAGTGTTGGTAGACTTGTCCTCTGCCGTGATAGAAGTTCAGCATATTCTTTTGAGAATGCATGCTTATTGCAACTATTGATGACTACTCAATTAAACCTTCTAGTGAAATGTGAATTTTTAATCCTCTAGGAACTATGTAATAAATTAAAAGCAAGGAACAAATACTTTCTCAGTATAATGACATGTACAGGGTATTTGGAAGATAGGAAATTCCTTTAAGTTATCAGACATAGCTTTAATTTTGCTGTAAATTTCTGTTAATATTTTCTCTTGAAGTAAAAAGCAAAGCCTTGTAAGAAACTATGAAAAGTAAAGGAGAACTCAAGTAATTTGAGTGAAATTGTAATGTTTGAGTGTTCAGAGTCTACTAGGACAATAAAATGAAACAATAATTATTCTGTGTCTGGGCATCAAACCAAAAAGGTTTTAAAGCCGTATGGCTACATTTAAAGAAAACAACTTCTGAGTCATGTAACTTCAGTGTGTGTGTGTTGCTATGGAAGTTAGAGAGCCCAATATTTGTTCCACTGCTATTTCCAATCTGAATAGTAACTTCAAATGAAAAAATCTTTGTTTTCAACAGTTATTCCTATCTTGTCTTACGTGCTACCCAAGCTATTCTATTTTTTGTGGTCCATGGATCTGCAGAGGAATGCTCATATCTTGGTGTCTTTACTTGTAGCTTACCGTTAGTTAGCATCAGTTCACTCAGTGTAAGTTTCAAATGCATACTGAAGTATGGATGAGACTGTCTTATTTTATTCTGAGCTCCTACACATTAGTCAAGTGTGTCACCTTCACCATTTTACATTCTTTCTACTTTTTGACTTACCTAAGTATTACAGCTTCATTCTTCTGTCTCCAGAAGCACTCTGGCATATACTTTACGCTTGTAAGTAATTAAAAAATATTTTCTCTTTAACATTGAAGCTTGAGAAATCTAAAGACTATTTTTGAAACAGCTGCACTTGTTTCTTTTGTTGGCAAACTTTGAGAATACCACAGAATAGTAATTGTCTGGTCACTGTTCAGGTAACCTAGGATTTCCAACTATGATTTCTCTAACAGTAATATTGACGTAACATCTTAAGACAGGAAATGAATAATGGAATCCAATAATTTTCAGACTTACAAAAGAAGTGAATGTTTCTTAATGTGGATTTTTGTGTCTGTATAGCATAAGTGGGAGTTCTTTAGAGCTCTGAAGATGCTAGATAAAAATGCAGCAGTAATGCTGGTGATTTTTGGATCTATGCTTCTAAACATTGCTTCTGTATACAGAAAGGATCTATTCGAATCTTTTCTCAGAGTTGTCAGTGTATGGTGTTGATAGGTTGTTTCCTCTAATGATCAAGGATAAAGGCTGTTCAATATGCTAAAGCAGGGAGACTTTAGAGCGAAGGCTGTATGTGCTAGAAAGTATTGGGTGTCCCTGGTGGGTTTAGCTCTGATTCCCCTTCAGCAGGCATTTCTTTCCCCTTCCCAATACTACTCTATTTGGAGAAAATCATCTTAACTTCTGAATTGAAATGATGTTCTGGAGGATGTTTTGTTTTCTTTTTGTATTTGGTAACTATAACTGACGATAAAGCAGATTATGCTCAGCATTACTGCTAACTTGAAATGTACAGGATATATCAAAATATTCTCAGGAATGGTAAAAGAATATCTTTTAGGCTTCAGAGACATGAGGTTGATGCTTAAGGCTGAAAATAAGCATTCAATTTATCTGCCTTCCCTCTTCTTGTCTGTGCTACTAAGCAAAAAAACATATGTACCCCATATGTTTTTCCCCCATATGCCCCACGTGTACTCCAAAAATAATGAATAACAATTTTGTTTCTCAATCCTGAGGTTACTATGTCTTATTTGTGGGAAGGAAGGCAGATGGTGTGTTCCTTGGATTTCTTTGACAGACCTAACCTTACTAACTAGCTTCAACTAAAGATAGGATGCTGAAATACTGTGACAATTCTGACTACTTAGAAATGGAAAGAATAAGCTTTAGAATTATTGTTAAACTAATTATTATTGAACTAGACAACATAGTCACTAGAAATAATACCTATTTCTAACTACTGTGTATCACTGTGGGCTAAAGCAGGTGTATGTAGGTAGCTTCCTCTTGTTCACTATCTGCTTGTCTGAAAAGGTAATGAAAGAAGACAATGTTTTCTATATTTGGAGTATATTTGTATAATACACATATAACACTACATCTGTAAATGACTACTGGCTTTTGATTTTGATTGGGTATTTTCCTTAATACAAGTCTGTGTAGGAATTGAAAGTCTCAAAATTGGTTCCAGTTTCACACTTCAGCTGGTCCTAATGTCATGCATTGGCAGTGCAGTGTCATGCCTTAACTCCAGCATGGCCAAATCTGCCAAGTGCACGCGCGTAACAGCTCGTGTCTCCTGATGTGAAGACAGGCATCTCAGTGGTGACACTGGGAAGGACCCAGTTGGCCTTGCTGCCCAGACCTGCCTTCTGTGCAGGTCACCCAGCCCCTCTGAAGCCTGTGGCATAACCTACCAGTGCATGGGATCTGTTGTCTGCTCAGAGGAAGAGAATGAGGTGTGGGTGCCAGACGGGAGATGACTAGCAAGTTTTTGTTTTCATGTTAACTTTGACTAACTGAAAACCAATCCTGTTCAGACTGGCCACTTAAAAGTTAATGTGTGCAAAGCCATAGGCATTTCTTAAAATGTACTTTGCTCTCAGGAAAGGTCATGGATACATTGAAGGGAAGTGTTAAATGCAAGTCAGCAGTGTGCTCTGGAAGTGATGGAGATCATGCAGTGTGGCAGGTAGGCTGACAGTAACAGTTCTGCTCCTGTAGTTGGCATTTATGGAACTGTATCTTAGATGCTGTATCAAGTTTTTGACCCCTCAGAATAAGAGATGTTGGTGAGTTTAGTGAGTGTAGTGGAGGGACACTCAAATCATTAGGGAGTCAGCGGTCAGATGTACATGAAGACACAGCAAGGCTTTCCTTGGAGATGCACAGAAACAACAGTCATGAGGTACAGCAAAGAAACTCACAGTCAGAGACAAAGGAGGGGACTGTACGCTGTGTGTGTGGTCCAGTGCTGACAGGGTTACCCCAGAGAGGTTCGGCAACAATCATCCTTGAAGATGTTCAGGACTCAATAGGACAAGGCCCTTGGCAACCTGATATAATTCTGAAGTTGGCCCTGTTTTGAGCAGGAGGTTGGGTTTGTATGACTTGAGAGGTCCCTTCCAACCTGATCTTTCTTTTTGTGAGTATGTGAAAATATTTATGAATTAATTGCTCATTTAAAAATAAGAAATTCATGCTTCTTAACAGACTAGGAATATAAGGCATCTCCCAGCAGCTATTAAGTTACCGGTTTGAGCAAAATCTTAGGAATTGTCTGCAAGAAGTCACTTCTTGTACTTAAGAAGTATACCTTTAGCAACATCTCAGATATTTTTTGCAACTTATGAGAAGGTCGTCAGATCAAGTCAATTAGAGCCTCAGATGTTGGGCAAGCTTAAAATTGCTCACAGCCTTCCCCTTGAAAGAATTGTCATACCTTGATTGTTTCCAGAAAATTTGTACTATCCAGCATGAGAGATTTCCTCAGACTATACTAGTGTCCTCCTCTTCCCACCTCCCTGACCCACTGTGAAATCACACTCAGAATTTTCGAAGATGAAAAGTTAGCTGCAATTTCTGCTATCAACAGGATTTGTAGTAGCAGTAGATGATGTACTGTGCACCCAAGAAGAGCTGCCATCCCTGGAGCTGGCCTACTGATCCCTCCCTGGGAGCCCAGTGAGGTGATGTGTTGCTGTGTTTGGGCTCTATGGGGGGGGAAAAAAGCTCTGTTGTGATTCCCCTTAAATCTCTAGACAGACTCCCTTCCTCTTGTTAGAAGCAGCAAAAGCAGCCTAACGCCTTCATGCACTGTGAGAATTAAAAAAGGAGTGGGGAAAGGCTAAATAGGTTTTGTAGAGTGCCTGGACCCAGTGCCTGGACCAAGCCTCAAAAATGAGACACTTCCTCATTTTTGAGCCGAAAGTGCAGTGGCACTCCAAAAGAGAAAATTTGTCCTTCTGGCTAGCTGTGTAAATGGGAGAAGATGCAATTGTTTTTCAAAATATATGCAATATATAGTATGTATTTTAGGAATGTGTTTTTTGGAGAATATATGTATTAGGACAGGTGTGATCTGATTGATTTGGTATTGATCGGACTATCAGAAGAAGGGAAAAATTGCAGAACCGAGTCAGTGTCTGCAAAAGCTGCAACAAAGTGCAAGTCCTAGCACTGTATTCTGTTTCTTATGCAGGGAACATTTATTTCCTGGAAAACAAATACTTGGGATAGGGGGACTGGAGGAGAGATTATGTTCAGGAACTCCTGTATCCATTTCTGAATCACTCTGTAGTCCTTGCTCATACCCCAGCTTGAATCAGGTCTCAACCTACAACTCACATCCTGTTTAGATAGGTGGGTACAAATGAAACATCTATGTACTTTTAAAGTCTCTCCAAACATTACCAGAATGTGTCATAGAACACATTAAATTGTAATCAGCTCATATCTTTTAAATGAAACTGTAACTCATTCCAGTAAAGTAAGACTAATCTATAGTGCTCTCCTGTGAAATCTCCTATTGTAGAGAGTTGGAGTGCACTCACTTAGGATTTTGTGCTTAGTCTGAAAGATTTGTGCTTTAATCCAAATTTAGATTCAACCTAGTTGACAAGTTTAGCAATTTCTGCTTGTGCACTATGATCCGTTATAAGTTCAGATGGGCTAGTAAGGATAATTGGACACAGGACAACTAAAAGTCTTCAGGCATTCTGTGTTGCATTGCACTTGCTCCTTTGTCCTTACAGCTTCCTCACTGTGTCTCCAGTAGATGCTTGAGTTAAGTTGTGATGAAGGAACTGAGGGGGCTCAGTGGGCTCGCCCTGTCTTCTGAATCCTCCTGTAAAGGCATTTAGAGACACTTGAGTGGTTTGTGTAGAAACATCAAGCCCAAAGTCTCTGTTCTCAAGACCAGGATGTACCTTGCTCAAAAGAATAGGAGACAGGTGTGTGAATGATACATCCTGTTCTTACTTTTGTATATGCAGATTTGGTAAATTACACTTTGTAAGTGGAAGGGAAAGGTGGTTTGCGTGTGTATATATTTCTTCGCATGTGTATAATTTTCTTGAACTGCCATGAGAAGTTTTATTTTTGGTTCAGCAATCTTTTGGAGAGTTGAAAGAGCTTTCAAGAACTGAAGCTTCAACCTTAATACAAAATGACTACTGCGGGTCTCATAATAAAATTCTCAAAATACATTTTCAAAATAGGCTCAGTCTGTTCCTTTACCCTGTGAAAGTACTGGTTGTTTTCTAAAGCAATTGAACATGATTTAGTATTTAACCTTTATCTCTTAGACGTTATGCTGCTTTGCTAATGGATAACAACACTATATTTTGAAAAGAGGATTTGTTTTGTTTTTAATGGAATGGTTAATCTTAGCCACTTAAAATTGGCAAGTAGCCTCTTTTTTTTTTAACTGCTAACTAATACTTTACATTTTTGAAAAGAGGTCTGCTGTCCACGTTTATCTAGACAACACCTTTAACAATAACTTCTCATGGAATGAGAGAACAATTGTGTTTCTCCAGGGTATTCTATCCATGTATGTTCTTGCTGCAGGTATTGCCTAATATTCATGTGTGTCCATGTGCTGGTTTGTAGGATAGAAGTAGAATTTAAAATAGAATCTCTTTATCTTTGTATTGTTAAAAGAGCAACTGCACACTGTTCTCACAGGATCTTTTGAAGCTCAAAGATTAGCAGGTCAAAGTTTTTTTTTTTTTTTTTTTTTGAATGTCAAAGATTAGGAGAGAGATGTTGCCAAACTTATCTGAGGAGTATTGGAAATTGTCGTGAACTTGTCGTTGATTTTTTTCAATTATGCTTTTCTTGAGCTTCAAAGGAACGATTAAACAAAAATAATTATTTTTCTTTACAAAGGGTAAATTGATATGTTAGGAATCAGAATAGGAGGCGAAAACTCCATTTACTTGATTCATAATAAAATAAAATTTACATTTAAAGTAAAACCTTCATTTAAGAAATATGGTGTTCTTGATGTTTTAACAGAATGCGAGGTTTCAAAAATGTTCTTGGCAGTCACTGGTAGTGAGCTTCAAAAAAAAAATAATGAAAACTGGCAGTGAAGAGTATGATACAATGCATGCCATATAAAACACTGTATCCTGGAACCTGTACAAGTACTAAGTGTCCTAATGTATATTTATTGAAATACAGCTTGGAGTCTTATTTATGTTGCGTTTTTTCATTAAAGCATTTCAGGATTGAGTTGTCTTTCTTGTATGTGATTTATTTTAAAAGTTACCGTACTCATAAACTAGAAGTTCTTGGTGGGTTGAAATGAATATCTGAAAGCTACTCTGGCATGAAGCTCGTAGTTCAAACAAGCTTGTTTAATATGTTGGGTAACTTTTGTTTTTAAGCAAGGTTTCTTTCAGTTTTCAGCTGCTGTTTAGGATTTTCTTCCAACATTTAAATAAACAAAAACATCAGGAGTAAAGTCATTTTTAACCTCTTTAAAAACAGGACTCTCAGTAAACAAGTCCTGTGAAAGCTTTAATAAAGTAAGAATACCGCGTCTGTCGTGGATTCTGACACTAAGCTGCTTTTCTACAAATTCAGTAGTTGCCCATCGCCACAATGTAGGCTCCTGTACCGACTGGGTGATGCTTGGCAAATATATGGTCACTTTTTTCTGTCAAAATATATCTACATAGAATGTGTTCAGTAACTAATGAATCCTGTGGGGAGGAAAAAAAGAAGAGGCATAAGAGGGAGGAGGACTTGGAAAGTGGCATCATTGGGATAAAGGTGAAATGGAGTTAAAAGGTCACCAGTAGCCCTTCTAGATCCCCTTTGAATAAAATTGGAAGAACTGAAGACTGTTTAACTGGATGTAAAGGTAGGTTGTCTCTATGACCTATCTTGCACATAAGTCCATTAGTTGAAGTTTGCACTGACTCTCATGTAAGCCATTTCAGTCCTCATTCTGGAGGTGAATTATTTCTTGAAGGTCTTGAATCTTTCTTTATCTCAACACCAGTTATGGAATCCATCCAATGGTGACCATTTGAAAAAGTAATTTTTTCTAAAAACCGTGTTGATTATACTTGATAACAGTTTATTAAAATGTATAACTTGTTATTAACAAGTGATATTCAAAGAGTAGTCTCAAATGTATTAGGTGAGTGTGCAATGATTTGCTGTTTCAGTACAGTCTTTCATTCACAGTATAAAAATTGCCAGTAAGTGCACAATTGCATGATAATGTATCTGACTTCTTATTTCTGGATCAAGTAAATACAAGTCACAGCTTTTTCATCTTTTCAAACGTTTCAGTGCTTCATGATTATGCTTCATAGTCATAGGATCATAGCATTAAAAATACATGGATGGAAAGATGTTGCTTTCCTTGTCCTGATATGTAGCAGAAAATACAGGTGATTTCTTGTCTGTTTTAATATACTACTGTGAAAGTGAAAATGTTTTCAGTTTTCTCAACCTGTGTTAGATGTAGTGAATAAATGACCTCTACTAGATGTTTTCTGCCAAGTTCAAGCAAATAGTATCACATGTATGTGTTTGAACTGCCTAAGTTTAAAAAGAAAAATAAAATCCAAAAACTGAGAGGAATATGTTTCATTTTTTCTGCTGAAAAATACTGCAGTATATAGTTAGTTGAAAGCAAGCTATCCTCTTTGTTCTGTCTGCTATTTTTTTTAAAAAAAAAAAAAAAAACATCTGGCATCAGTCATTATTGGTAATAAATCTCAAGCATTTTCTTCATTATAAAGTAGCTACCTCAGGAAACTTTATTTTGTACATTGTAATACTACAGTTACATGTGTATTTGCATGTGTCAAGCACTTGCCCATTATTGCCTGCTGGTTTGATTTGCTACATTTTAGATGTTATCTGGAATTAAGGAGTGACTGGCTTACATGCAGTGTCCATTCCTGAAGTGCACATGGTGTTTACCTTCAACAACGCGACCCATAAATCTGGCAGAAAAATTTAAGAGTTTGTTTCTTTAGTGTGAAGTTCCATGGGGAATTTTATGAAATGTGAGGCTTCAAGTTTCACAATGCTAATATTTAGCGTTTTCTACCTGACATTAAAAGTTCAAGAATATTACGTGGAAAGCATGTCACTTTTTTCCTTCAACTCTCAGTTGAAGCAGGAAAATATAAGATTTCAGAAATCTTTTTTTGTCCATTGAAATTTGTCAGATATTCTCAGTAGGCTGTGATTGAAAGGGACCTCTCAAGTTCTTCTGTCCTCACCCTTCTGTCCTTACCCCTCAGCTCAAAGTGGGCTCAGCTGGCTGTCCTGGTTTCAGCTGAGACCAAGGCACTAGCACAGGCTGCACAAGGCTGTGTGCAGACACCTAAGCTACACAAACGTTTTTGAGAGTTAGAATTCTTACTGTTATCTAGATTATCTTAAAGATGAGGAGGAGGGCATTTTCAATTCTAGATACAAATTTGTTTATTAATTTAAGCATGTATGTGACAGGCAGCATCAGTCTCTGTTGATTGTTTCACTGGGCTGTCCATCAGCTGGAGAACCCAGTGCTGTAGATCTATGCTCTACACCACCGTCAGCATATAAANCCTCGGCTCCGTTCAACACTGCCAGGATGTTATCAGTATCTCGGAGGTACAAGATAAATTCATACTAGACACTACGAGAAGCGTAACTTCTGTTAGAAACTAAGACACCATTCTTGATTTCTGTCTGGTAGATTCTTTGGTCCTTTACAAGATCCTTCACTGAGAAGGCCTGTGACTTCCTGATTACGGATAACATAGGTTTGAAATACTCTTTCTCCAAAAAAGAGCAGCCTGTATATTCCTCAGTATTTTATAGATCTGATGAGAACTACTAATTTTCAGACTTCCCAATTAAACGTAAATATAGTAGCACTTAAGAT
This sequence comes from Penelope pileata, assembly GCA_013396635.1. NCBI lineage: Eukaryota > Metazoa > Chordata > Aves > Galliformes > Cracidae > Penelope > Penelope pileata. The sequence continues at coordinate 515,494 of WBMW01005104.1, read as the reverse complement.
GTTTCTTCAGGGTTATCTATTCTTATGGGTATTTAACTTGAGGTATTTTGTGGTGGTTGTTCTGTTTTTTTTTTTTTTTTTTCTCAGTGAACCAGGGTATGAGTAATATAAATACACTAATATTGTGAAAATGTTGCAAGTAGCTGTTTAGAAGAGAGAATTCCTGGAAAGGTGATTCCTGCAAATGTAATACTGGGAAGTAAAGCATTCTAATTAAATTCTACAGAAAAGTCCAGAAAGCATTTCTGTGCTTTCTGAAGGCAGCAGTCTCTTCACACCGTAAAAGCACAAGAACGAATGGTTCTAGTTCTTCTTGTTGCTTGTTTTCACAGTAATAACTGTCATAGGTTAAAATAGATATTTCCATTAGAGCACTTCTATTAGGTTAGCTTTGCTTATTGAGAAGTAATAATCACTTTGATCTAAGAATGAGTGCAGAGGAAAAAAAAATGTATCAAAGTGCAAGTACTATGTAAGTAAACATAGACAGTAATTAGGTTTGTAGCAGAAATATGTACCTTAAGGATGTTTTTTTAAAAAAAAAAAAAAAAAAACATTTTTCAATTTAACACCTAGAAACATGCCTGTGAAAGTACACAAACCTCACACCCATAAATTCCTGTGTAGATTAGCTTAATATATTTTTATATGACCTTATATAAACTACATAAATTACCACTTTCCATTAATCCCTCGTGATTAATCTACTTTTTTCTAATCTCCAGTGGGTTCTCACACCTGGAGTGTAAAAATTGCTAGAAGATTATCTGACAGCATCTTTATAATTTCCAAAGCTGATGATACTTTAATCGATGTCTAGTGTTTTCCTCTTTCAGTGCAATGGTAAGAAGGCCTTGCAAAGGCCTTCAGGGAGAGGAGGACGCAATATGAATTTAAAAACCTTCTGTCAATAAGATGCAACTTCAGCCTTCCTTGCTGGCTTGGAGCCAACATATCACACTATTTTTTTTTTTTTTTTTGTTTTGTTTTACTCTGGACTCCTACATTGTCTTTTTGTTAAATCTGATGTGATAGCTACTGACCTACTTATATGTAGGTGTGAGCAGATGGACACAGCCAGGTGTGCAAGGAGCTTTCATTGGTGGTACATTTGGGTGTTTTTTTTTGTTTTTTTTTTTTACATTTACAGAGTAAAAAGAGTTCTGTAGCTATGATAACATAAAACTTCACTCCTACAGCAAAAATTGATGTTATGTTTTGGTTATGAACTGAAATAGTGATGTACTGTTTGGAAAGTGGCTGCAGGAACCACCTTCAGTGGAATCTGACACATTCCATATATAACAGTATTCTTTCTGTATTGCTCACATACTGCAAATTGTATTGATAGGTGCAGGCAACTGGAAGAATTTCATTTTTTTATTATTTATATAAATTCTTAGTTTATATAACTACCTTGCGAAGTAAATGTCTAGGAATTGTGTGGAGAACTTACTAACTCTTCTACAGAAAATAACATGCAAGTATGCGTTACATCTATTGTGTAAGTCGTAATGTTCTCACTCATGTTTCTGGGAAGACATTACATGCTGCATCCCATCTTTCACATTCATGACATTAACAGGGGACAGAGGAAGTGCTACTATCAAAGTGACTCTGCAGTACCTGTTGTAGCAATTTGCCCATGCTGTGTATAAGGCACAGAATTTGTGCCCTGTGGGCTTCAAGCCAACTCAGCCTGAAAGCAGTGGCTCTTGGTCCTGGGTGTGTAGGACTGTCTCCTTAAGTAGAAGAATCTTGTTTGTTTTCTTCTGCAGTACCTGAGACCAGGATGTCACCATTACTCCATGCAGCTGGCATCTCCACCTGTTACACGTGGCTTCTCTCCTTTCATGGCTGTGCAGATTTCTTGCTGCTTCAGTTGGAGGAAATAGAGATGCAAAGACATGCAATTTTTATTTTTTTCTCAACTGCTGCAGCACCTGTCTGGCAGCAGTTTGAAGCTGCCTGGCTTTAAGGTGACCAAAACCACGTGCCAGTGACTCAGCTCCTGCTGCAGATGCCAGCACAACCATCATCCTGCTGGGATGTCCTCTGTGTGTGTGGGTTTTCCTGTCACATGTTCAGCACCCCTATAGAATTGCTTTCCTCACTCTCTTCTTTTTCACTCATATACATTCATCTTGAAGTTAATGTTTAATTCAAAACATGCAAGTAGTGATTAGAGGAAAGTAGCTGCCTCAGGTTTGGAGCTGGAGGACCTGCTATATCAATTTATGTACTTAAGTTAGGCAGGGACTCAGCATCAAGCGCTTTGGCAGGGGACCAGCCAAGCATTACTGTCGCATTTGATTCTTTATTAGGCACTGTAAATGGATATTGGAGTTCAGAGAAAATAAGATCTAGCATAAATACTGGCTTAATTTGTATGTGTTGAATGGATTTACACCAAGTTTTGGCTTGTTTACTTTCAATTAGATACAATATGGGTAAAGATTTATGTGATAATCCATACCAAAGGGCCAGTTACTAATGAAGGCATTGGTAATTCTATGAGTAATTCAATTTCATCTAAGCTAATTACTGGGGTTTTCTAATTCAGAAGTCTCTAGCCACAAATATTGAAAATCCGTTTAACTCAGCTTTTACTTAGTTTGTTGCACTAGTTGACAATATTTGGCTCTATGGTGCTCTTCTCTTCCTTCTTTCTACTTAAAATACAGTAGACAATATTCTTCTATACGTTGAAGTCTCCAATAAAGCAAATGAGTCCAGAGGATATTTTACCTTTGACTAAGACGAAAACTGTTTTTGAGGAAAACTGAATTCATGTATCCTAAATCCTTTATTTTTTTCAGTCATTCTCTGTGTGCATACTATCCCCTTATATATGAGGGCTGCTCTGAAGATAATGCCTCCTGTTTTATTATGTTGGCCTGCAGTGTTAGAGACGGATGTTGATAGTATGGTGGTAGAGTTGAACCTTTCCACCAATATTCCATTCCATTCTGTTGCCGTGTGACAGATGGCAGCAGAGGGGCAGTCTGACACAATGGTGTCTGATGTGGAAGTGCAGGTGAAGCAAAGGGGTGGAATTGAATTCCTCCATGCAGAAAAGATGGCACCCGTTGATGTTTCTGGAGACCAAAGAGTGGATGTGAGCACAGAGAGGCAGTGGGCAGTGCGTTTCAGCAGTAGTGACAGTGGGTCACCTCTGTGGGTGCAGATCTTGACAAACACAGCATGCAGGCTTTTGTTCACTGCTGGCAAAAATGCACAGCTAACGGTGGTGACAGTGTAGCAAAACAGTGTTTTGGAGCTGAGAATTTTCTGTCAAATAGTGTTATTGTGTTCTTTGTATCATTGTTTCCATGGAAATAAATAGGAGGCATTACTTTCAGTGTGACTCATGTATCATATGTAAAACTTATTTTAATAGCTATAATTTGGTGATACATGATGATGGCTGATAGCAGAACCTCATAGTAAAAGAAACCCAAATTATAACTAATTAGTTTGCTATTTGGTGGGAGACAGCTTACTGAAGAATCATAAATAGCTAAGTACCTGATTCTACTTGAATCTTGTATTTGAGCAAAGCTCATAGTTTTTATTACCTTTATTTTCTAATGACGTAAATAATGATCACCTTTTTTCATATTCCTTTTGCGAAGTACAGCTTTATGTACTGAAAAGCAAAAGAAAACACAGCTTGTGTGCTTGCATTCCGAGACAGAAAGCCTCATCTGAAATTCTTTCTCAAATTCTCGATAAAGTATTCTATTTACATGCTAGTACCTGCAACATTTCTTCTTAATCACTTGTTAGAATAGTGAGTAAGCTTGTTCTGGTTGTTTGATTTAAGATCATTTGCTATGTGGTCTAGAAACTGCAGTATTTTCTTCCTTGTAGTTATTTCTTTGAGTGTCACTAGCAATACTCCTTGGAGAATCTAGCTGTTTCCGGTTGATTTAAAAAACAAACCAAATTAATTGTGATGGCTCCTTAACTTCCAGATGCAACATCTTATAAGCAGTAATTTTTCTAAAAAAAAAANAAACCATAAAAAACAAACAAAAAACCCCAACAAACAAACAACAAACCTACCACAAGTTTAAGTTAAAATTATTTCCCCATTTTTATTCTATTTATCTACTTCATAGGCATTTTCTATGACCAAATCGTTCCTCAGAAATCTGCAATTGACTCTTGACAAATACAGAAGGAATTTTTGTAATCCATTTGCAAATCATTATAAATCCAAGCACATCCTCTCTTAACTATGTTGTCCCTTCTTTAATCTGTGGCAACATATCTACTTCAACTATTTTCACCTCACTACGATTTTCTGTGTTCTCCTCACAGTGTAAAGTGTGTATGCATACATAGTGGGTGTATATATACACACAGATGCTGATGATGCATACAGTACCATCCTGCCACTCTTCTGTCACCTCCATAGCGTTTTTGCAGTATGCAACAGTATTTCAGACTTCAATTTCATTACCAAAATAGAAGAAAAATGGTGAACTTTTTTTCAATTGTTTTGGCTCTGCCAGGCTGAACAGGAGCAGACATTTTGTCAGCATGACTCTGGGAAGTATTATTGCTTAGCAAGTGGAATATACATGAGGACATCTGATAAAGCTGTTGATATTGGAATATCCTTCATTATGAAGAGCTTTAAAGGGTTATCGGGTATTTCAGGAGCACGTCAAGGCTCAGAAGTTGGAGTAGAATCATCGTTAAGTCAAGTAAACAAGACAAAAACCAGTGAGTAAAAATGTAAGTGTTGAAACTTCTGTAGTTTGTAAATACTAAACACAGCTCTACACAGCATATAACATTCAGAGCACAGTCTGTATTTTAGTAATGGCATGTAGGATAGTGCCTAGCTTGATTTTTTTTCCCTTTCCTCCTTTAAAGGTAATAGATAAGAAATATTAATGTTATGTGACTAGTCCCAGGTTTTCAGAAACTAGAAATTCTCTAGATTACTTTTTAATTTTTTTGAGATCAAATCAATACTGTTCCTGGCTCATCCTAGCAGTCAACAATGCAATCAGAGGCCCTGAAACTGCTGGGAGCTACTACATCTGATATAACACCCAGAGGATCTCTGGGCAAGCATCTTCATGAACATCCCAAAGGCTGGGTCCTTTGGCAGTGCAATGAATCATCCTTTCAGTCCTGCTTGTCGCATGGGGACTTTCATCCCTGTTCTACCTAAGTGTAATGCCAAATAGACAGATATTGTGGTGTTATGCCTATTATTTTTGTCTTGCATTTTAGAGCTGTAGAAAGTACGTGTGAGAAGTTGCTTTGGTGGAAAGGGAGGCTTCAATTTGTACTGTGAGAATTGCTGACAACCTTTATTTTATGAGTTAAAAAGCAACGCTATTCAATGTTTGCTATGCTACTTTTCATAAATAATTCAGAAGTGGAAATTTCCATTTTCAGACTTCCCTCTAACACGTTTACCCATTTATTCACCTTTCATCCCCTTTAAAAAATCCAATCAGCTTAAGAGCATTTTAATGCACTTCTAATATGTGCATTACCCAGAATTTTAGATTAAAGTAGAAAAGAGGTCCTTGTGACCATTATAAGTGATGTTCAAGGGTTTCTTCAGGAGTGATAAAATTACTTTCATCTAGCATGTGTTTTGATTGAAATACTTTCCAATTTGAAAACACATCCTACAAAAATAACCTTCAATGCTAGAAAGGTTATATACTGTATTCTCTGACCTGCTCTGGAGACAGCTAACTTGAGCCTAATCATTTTATCACTAGTAATCGTGAAGATCACAGCTCGATATCTCTGAACAGAAGGCTGGTTCATAATAGGCAGTGAACTTGGCTGTGTGATCCCTACAGTGTCATTGATTTACATGTGGCATGTGCTCAGATGCAGGGGTGATGGGCAGCCATTTTTATAACTCTTAAGAGAAAGAGATACATTAATGCAACTGTGCAAAGAAATTCATTCTAAAATGGCTTCTGCTACTTTAAATTGGTAAGCCTGCTTTAAGCAAATACTGCTTTCCTAGAGACAGAAACCGAAAGATGAAAACTAAAATGATAACTGAGCATTTAGCTGCTTTATATGATACACTGGTTGCTGCTAAAGTTGAGTGCAGATGGAGTTTTTTGATTCTTTTGCTGAAAGAAGGAAAGCAGAAAAAGCAATTGATAGAGATCAGTGTGGAATGGCAGCTGGTGGTCCACGTGTTTTGAAAACTCAAGTGATTGCCAGTGAGAAAAGGTGAATATGTTATTTGACATTTGATATTCAATTAGATATAAACCTTAAAGAGTGAAAATTTGAGTGGCATTTGGGAGAAGAAAAAATCTCCAACTGGCAAATGGTGTATAATATTGTGGAATATTAGTTAAATGTATTTCTCTTGAACTTAGCTCTTCTATGTGCTATAAGTGGCAGCTGGAAGAGGAAACAAAGATGTTCTGGTGTTGAACCTCATTTTTTTCATTTTGTCATAAAAATTATATACTTGCATTCCTTGACGTACAGAAGTGTTATGAAAATAGTCTATAACAATGCAGAACGGAAATGGACACTAACTTAGAAAACTATTTTCATGCTGAAATCTTTTTTTTTTTTTTAATTTGATCAGTTTTATTAAGTACACTTGACCCAATTAGGAACTTTCAGGTACTTTTATGACATCATAATTTTAAAGACCTGCTTTCGGTAAGGGGAAAATTGAGGGAGATAAGGTCTTTAAGATTGTACGTCAGACCTGGAAATGGGAAAAAGCCCATGAAGTTAAGGGGTCTCTTCATTGCCTTCAGTGGGACCTTCTACTTACAGTTACTGTAAAGCCATTATACTGAAAATAAAAAATGGGTTGACATCGTGGCATTGGTTTGAAAGGCTTTTGATAGATTTTTCACAGTGGCTTCCCTTGCATTTGTTGAATGTGATTTAGCACGCCAAGACTTAAAATTTATTAGTATAGGATAAATTCAAGTCACAGTCACTTATAAGTGAAATACAGCATGTGTAACTTCCTGATCATCCCAAGTCAGTGCTACTAAATCCTAATGATGGTATCAATATTGCATAGGTGTTGTATTTAAAAGGAAATTGTTTTATGGAATTAAAAGCACTTATTGAATATATTTTTCATGTAAGAAGGTATCGTGAATTATTTGCATCTTACCTTTGTCTTAGGTCTAAGAGTACACTATGTCAGGAATATGATGCATGCTCGTTACCATACGGAAATCTACTGCAGAATATGCTTGAGTTGAAGGTAGAAAGCAAGCTATCATTCACTAGCTGTAAAGAAAATCTCCAATGTTCCTAAGCTTGTCTCTACATGTTGTTAACATCTCCACAATGGCTACCAAATATCATACTCTTCTTTTTCATTCCCTCCTGACACAGAGCACTTAAGAAGAAAATCCAACTTTTATTCAAGTATGTTATTTGCGATTGGGCTTCATATAACTCAGTAGCGTTAGGTTGCGTTTAGGTTAATTTCCTTGTTCTACTACTACTTTGCCTAAGAAGTTTGCAGTGTTTTGTGAAAGTGAGAGAAACTTTTCTATTTTTCTACTTCATTAGTGAGTGTCTTGCTCTCCTCTTCTGGATGGGCAAGGATGATGCTGGTATGAGAACATGCTTTCACTGAAAATACGCCTCCCATGGTCATAGCTGTAGCTGAAACATAATTTTGCTGTTTATACTTCTGAGTGGTAACATTGGAATTACAGAGTCTTATAGATTTGATATCATACCTAAGATACGTACGCGTTCTTCAGAAAAGTCATTAAAATATGTTGGTGTTTACACTGCATGGGAATAGGCTCATACCCCTTTCAATAGTTATGACATGCTTCTTACATGTGAAGGGCAAATGATAAACTGCTATAGAACTATTTGAATAAAGCAGAACTGTTGTGTTACCACTGTTGGGAAAATCTCCAGAAATTTCCAGCATTTTAGCTAAATTTTCAAATCACAATGGACCCATATTTCTATTTTGGTTGTTGGAAATGCAGTGAGAACAGAAGATTTAATTGAAAGCAAAACCTTTTGCTTGAATTAATATCCGTAAAAAAATCTTTACAGATTTTATTAGCGGATAGCTAATAAGTATCAAAAAGCTTTTGAGACAAAACTGAAAATAAATGCATTAGCATAAATGAATGTGTGAACTCATTTAATTTATTTTCCAGGTCTTTTTTAAATGTTTTTCTATTGGATTGTTAGCTTGCAACTTTTAGTTTTTATTAAAATAGCTTTGAAATGTCAGAGTGAGTACTTCATTTACACATCTTGGTAGAAAATTAATTTTAACCTATTGAATAAATATTTAATACATACTTTTATCTCTCTGAGCTGAGAGGTACATTTCAATAGTTTTTGTTTTTTTGCTTGAAGATTACTTCAGATCCAATTTTCTTTCCACAAGATAGTACTGCCTTAAGACTTGATAATGTTGTGTTACTGTAAAAGTAAATAAACACAACTATTCTAATATGAAAGTCAGAATGTGCTGTGCTATTTCCATATCTGGAGGATATGGACTTCATAATAGCAAAGAAAAAGCCTGCAAAATGATTAAGATAATAGAAATTATACTATTGAAATAATTCCTTATTGATCATGGAAAAAAGCTGGGTTGCACAGTACTTTCTGATGGAATGGCTGTGGACAGTGATGATTTCTCATCACCTTCCTCTGCCCTCATGGTTTAAGATTAAGTCAGATTGAAACTGGTCTGAGTTACCTTGAATGCTTGGTATTCAAACTGGGAAAATGTGAGAGCTGTTCATGAGCCACTTGTTCATTTTCTTCACAAAGAGAGGGCAGACAGCTGTGAGAATTCTCCCTATCAGTCATCTGAATCAAGTTGTTTCTGTTGGCAGGTGAGACCCTCTGTTTCCATGAAGGTCTGTGTAAACAGTCACCACCATTCACAGCTCAGAAGATGTGAAACAGTTAAGGATTCAACTGCAATTAGCCTTTGAGAGCTGTATAATTCCCATTTGTTTTTTTAAAAAGGTCTCTATACCTACCATTAATTGGATTAAGTTGCTTCTATTCAAAATTATAAAAACATATCTTAATGTCTGCCTCCAAAAATCTGTTTTATTTTGCATGCATTTTGCAACTAACCTACAATCTTCTATAACAGTCACATAAATGAAATGAGAGTCTTATGAACACACAACTCAACATATTTTAGTTAAATGGTGGGAGGATAATAATTACGTTAGATAAGGTACTCAATTCTTTGCCTTTTTTTTGTTCTGTCTTTCAAGATTGTGCATTTGACATTCATTAATATACAAAGATTGTGTGTAATGTGTGAAGCTTTGAAAACAAAATATTTCCTATGATATATTGCATTTATACAAAATGTCTTAGGTTCTTATGTTGCACCTATTACTATAATGTGGAATCTGTCACAAATCCTTAATGTGTTTGTTTCGTAAGATCCTAATAGAACGGGGAAGTACAGCCCATTTTCAGAAACCGAAGTCATATTGACGCAGTTTATATAAGGCATGCTCAACTTGACTCTAAGTCTCTAATGCCTATTGCTCAGACCCTTTATGATTATGCTGTAGGCTCAGAGGCAAAACAAGACTCAGTGTAGCTCAGAATGTAGCTTATTCCCTGCTAATAACAGATTAGAGCAGTGAGAACTGAAAGCAAATTAACAATACCTGCCCACTTCCATCCCCTCTTCTACTTTCTCCCCCTCCTGTGCATTGCAGGGGAATGGGATCAGTCCATAACACTTCGTCTCCACTGCTCCTCCAAAGTCACTCTCTGCCTCTGCTCCGCATGGGGTCCTTCCTACAGGATGCTGTTCTTCCCAAACTGATGCTGCATGGGCTTCCCACAGGCTGCAGCTCTCCAAGCACTGCTCCAACACAGGTCCATACCATGGGGCCCATCCTTCAGGACTGCGCTGCTCCAGCATGGGTGCCCATAGGCAGCAGCTCCCCCAGACCTCCTGCCCCACTGCGGGCTCCTCTCCACGGGCTGCAGCCTTCTTCAGGCCACATCCACTGCTGCACCGTGGGCTCCTCCACGGCTGCATGTGGAGATCTGCTCCGTGTGGTGCCCATGGGCTGCGGGAGGACAGCCTGCTCCACCATGGGCCTCTCCTGGGCTGCAGGGAAACTTCTGCTCCATGTCTGGAGCACCTCCTGCCCTCCTGCACTGACCTTGGTGGCTGTGAGGCTATTTCTTGCACGTTTCTCACTCCTCTCTCCAGCTGCTGTTACACAGTAGTTTTTCCCTCTCTTAAATCTGTTCTCCCAGGGCACACCCAGTGTCTTTAATGGCTCAGCTCTGGCAGCGGTGGGTTCCTTTTGGAGCAGCCAGAGCTGGCTTTGCTCTCACATGGGGCAGCTGCTGGACTCTGCTCGCAGAAGCCATTCCTGCAGCCCTGCCACTGCTAAAACCTTGCCACAGAATCCCAATACAAGTATAGAAATTCTTTGATAAATCTTTTTGTACATAATTCATGCACAGTTCATTGTCATCAGCTTTGCACTAGTTTAGATGGGAAAAAGGAATGCTGTGTTATTGCACAAATGCTTAGGAATATACTGAGAATAACTCAAAAAAAATTCTCTTTCATTTTCCTATATAAGGAGCCGCATAACTTGCGTGTAAAATTTCCTTTGTACTCAACTTTATTGATTTGTTTCCTGCCTTCAGGTCTCTCTGTAAGATCATTTGCTTACCAGTACAGACTGAAGCTGAGATCTAAAGGTCTCTCTCACATATGTACACCTAAGACAGAAAACATATGAGGGCACTTTATTTAAAAGAAAAAAAAAAAAAAAACACTGCTGTGAAGTATGAAAATTCTTGACTGAAGTCGGTGAAGTCAGATGTTGACCTTTGGATTTGTTATGCTGCCAGTTATGACTGTTTCTTTTTCCCCCCTCCCCTTTTGCTTGCCTGCCGTTGGTAGCACAAACATGTTGTCCTAAGTATTGTTTGCAATTTTCCTTCTGTACTAGGCACAAAGCTGGTAGAAATGAACAATTTCTTTTGCACCCATGGTTCATATAAAAATATTCTATTGATGTGAATGTATTTTATGCTAGTGAGAAATTGAAACTTGTGCAGAGGAAACAACTGCACCTTTCTGTGCTAACACTTCTAAAGTAATAGATTTTTATGAAATATTATCTTAACACCTCTTTAAGGAACAGATGCAAGCAATTTGAGGTAGCTGTATTCCTTCTATTCCTCTACAGAAAAGAGAAAAAGCAAGGTTAATTTAAATGAGAAGAATGCTGAATAATTTCATTTGTACTAATAAATGTTTGTTGTTTACGTATTTTATGAAATGAACTTTAAATAGGGGAGTTTATCTAAGATTCTGTAAACTACTTTTTGTACTGTATTGTTCCAAATTATTTGTACATAATTGCTATTTTTTTTTGTATATATTTCAGTGAGTTTACAAAGCATCTACAGTGAATCATTCCCTTTTGAATTTCAGATGGCATCCAAGCTTGGTAGCAGAAGGTACAAGGGATTAATATTTCGCTGCAAAACAACAGTTTGAGCAGGTGGTACTTGATGCTATTACACATATAGGTCACTTGGGAGAGTGCTTAATCACTGAACTGAATATTAATTAGGACAGCTTTCTCAGCCGATTTTTCAAAATAAAAACTTTTTAAGGAAGGAAAAAATCCCCCCAAAACTCCAACAATCTTATCAGTCTGGAGTTTTGAAAATTAATTTTTTCATTAGCAAAATGTGTTACCTGAGTTTGGACTCAATTTTATTTTTTTTTCGGATGGACAAATTTTGTGATAAATAGGAGTCACTGTAAACTTGAAGTGTATTCTGGGGTGTAAGTCACACTTTTATTCCAAATTTCTTTAAAGTCCAAGTAAATTGATTCAACTTTTCTCCACTTCTCTGAAGTATCTGTCTTGAGTTCAAGCTGGCCCGTTGAAATGTCTGATGGAAAAAACACGGTGTTTTCAAGCTGTGGGTTTGTGTAGGTACAAACAATACTTTATGACCTTATGGCTTGAGATCCTGAAAAGAAATATGGGGTCATCGTATTTGAGTTGAAATCTAAACTACTGGGCAAAGCAGAAGAGCTGCTTTGCTCTTCACTGCTGACATCATTGCGTGATCTGCTGAATGTAAAAGCCACCTTCTTTGACTTGATTTTCTAAACAGTCATGCTTTGAACAACTCCTGAATTATTCAGGATCTTGCTTTAAAAGGTAAGCTTGCAAGATGCTTAGATACTCTGATAATGAAACATCATATCAATCTCTTTTGGCCATGCCCAACACTACCATGGGGTAAGTCCCCTGAGGAGCAGAAACCCATCAGATCAGCCTGATCAGTGGCATTTCCTGATGGTGACATTAGCTGTTGCCTCTGCAGTGCCTGAAGGCAGGCAGCTGGCACTGATAAGCTGTATCAACAGACCTCTGCTGCACCAGTTGAAACTACCTTTAGGTGCTTTAATTTTAATTTTTTTATTTTTTCCCCAAGGCCCTGCTCTGGAGCAGCTGTCTGTCACAGCTGTGCAACAGTGATGAGCAGCAAGATTTTCCCTCTGGCCCAGGTAGCACTGGGATCACACAGCTGTCTGGTGGAATGAGTTCTTGGAGGCCCTTCTACTTAGGGAGATGAGGCACTTGGCTCAGAAAGGGGGCTTTGAATTANGGAGGAGCTCATAGTGGGAGGGGGGACCTGCTAGTAAGACTACTGCCCTGGCCATGCTTTTCTTTACCTCCTGGTGTAGAGAAAAGTCTCCTTCTGGAAGAGGCGACTTTATCATCCCTCCCTGCCTTCTCAGTTCGGAGCCATAGTCCTGTTCTCGCCCTTTGCCTCCCACTAGTTTTTAGTATTGCACATTTTATTCTTTAATGGATTATGTCTTGTGCATGTGTTTTCAGGCTGATTCTTTCAGATGGGCTGTGTGCATGTGGCTTCACCACATGAACATTCAGATTAGCTGCCTTAAAACCTTTCAGAATTTCAATCATTCAGTTAAAAGCAGGATGTACCTGAGGAGATGCTTCACACTTTTATTCTTTAAAAGCGTGCTCTTTCTGAGGCCTATTGTCATCATAAGGCTGCTCTAACGTGTATCCAGCTGCATCTGTGGCAAAGCATATCACCTTTTATATATTTATATATATATATATTTGCTGCTGTGCATCTTTCCTCAGGAGTAGTAGCCCATTCTGTGAGACTTTGAGTTTCCTCATTGAAATCTGACAATGAAATTCAGGTTTTGTGTGTTTTGGGAATATGGTCCTGTGAATGTGAACGTACTTTGATTTGAAAGATTATCTTAAGGCCATTTTGTATCTTAAAATGTGTGTGTGGAGGAATTTCCCTAGTTTTTCAGTTCAAAGATGAAGTTAGAAAATTTATTAAATATTTAAGATAAAAATTAGCTAAAAATTAAAAATTATTTGACTTCAGTAGTGAGCTGGAAGATGTTATTATTTTTTATTTCTTGCTGCTGTGTGAGATAACCCAAGGTGAATGCAGTGAAACACAGACCTTGAGGAAGGAGAGGAAAAACTGGGCTAGAAATGAATTTGAAACTGATTTTGAATTGGACCCTACCCAGACATTAAGAATGTGAACCATAAGGTACTCTGTCAAAGATACCTGGAAAAAGAAGACAGCGGAGTGATAGCAGCTGGGGAAAAGTTTTATGTTTTGAGATTTCAGTGCAAGTCTGCAGAGATGGGAATGCTTTGGAAACTGAGGCTAGGAGCATTGATCCCTGAAGAAATGATCCCGGAAGAAAACATCACAGTTAGTTGGTGCTCAGGGAAACGGCATAGGTATCACTGGAGATTAAAAAGATGAATTTTAAAGATTAGTTTAGTTAATTAGACTGAGGTTATAAGGAGAGTGAACTAAGAAACTCTAATAGAAGATCTAAGTATGTCAAAAGAGTGGGATAAGGTTAGTCTAAGAGGTGATTCTGAAATTTTAACAAGAAACAGTGAATTGGAAAAAATGAAATTTCAAAAGGGAAAAACATACGGCTGATAAATTTGAGTTATGGAGTGGAAGACAAAGTTTAGTGGGGGGATTTAATGATTTGAGAAGTCACTCGCCAAAGGAGCACGTATTCTTCCACAGCACAGAGTGACACTCACATTCTTGACTCTTACCATCAAAAGCATGAAAGCTTTCTGGTCAGCTCTGTCCCAAAAGCTCTGTGAGCTGCACTGGGCAGAGGGTAGCGCCTGCTGCCATTTATTCTCCTCTCTTAAATCAGAGAGGCCTATGTATTACATAAAAGTTTGAAATACCGTGACAAAGTGGATACAAATGTTATGGGATTTGTTTTTGATCCTGAGAAGCAAACAGGGATGTTGCATGCAGATATATGAAAAATGTAGAGTTAATAAGCCAGTATAGTATAATGTCTTGCAACAGAAGTTTGCTTCAGTTGTATGCTGTACAGTAGTCCTTAATTATGCTATCCCATGCCATTTTTTTCTGAAGCATTCCTTCCTTATTCAGTTTGTGAGATGGATGGGGCTTGTTTAATGAACAGATGTTTGCTATTTTGTACAACATGTGGCCTTAGGCCTTATCTTCCTGCATTTTATTCAGATCCGTACTCTGAAGTAAACATTACTCATTTCCTCAGGGGCCTTTCATGGTTCTCATCGCTGTAATATCTGAATAGCTTCTCCCAAAATAATTAATTTACCTTTGCAACCCCCTTCAGCTGTGCAAGTTTTGCAAGTAAGTAATAAAAGCAGAATGAAATCAATGTCAAATATCTTCTGTATTTTCAGAGTGCCTAATCTGAGATATCCAAAGTACTGCCAAGATGGGCGCTTTTTGTTGGTTTCATTTTAGGCACAAAATATTAAACTTTGCTGGGTAAGTGCACTTTCACTTACCTTTTTTCCCCGAATTCTAGGGCTTGTTAAATCAAATTCTGGGATGTTAAAATGGGGAAACTGAGAGGGGGGAGAAAAAAATGGAGAAAAAAGGAAAGAAAGGGATTTTCTCAATTGTTTCTCAACATTTGGTTTATGTGATTCATTTAACGTGCTGTGTACCCTCCACTGGGATCAGAGTTTGAGCCTTGAAGTAGTATTTACCATGACACAACTTGCTGCTTTTTCATTTCTTATGTACTGTTAAACTTCTGCAACCAATTAGACAGGGGTCCCACAGGTGGATATTCTTCACTTGTCACTGTTTCTAAAGTGGGCTGGGTACGTGCAACAACTGAAGCAACTTCTTAGGGACGCAATCATAAATAAGTTCATCGTTAATCAACCTGCTTATACAATGTGGAGGCTGCGCTTAGGTTAAGGTTTGTCTTCGATTAGCTGTTTTTATATATTTTTTGTTAGCTTCAGTTTTTAAAACTTTAATGCTTATATCACTGAGTTTTAATTAACATGTTATTGTATAAACAAAGATGATCTAAAAAACAATAAAGGAATAAAAATAAGTGGCTTCCAGTCTTTTAAGTGGATTAGGAATTTGCAGATATTGTTTATATTGCAATGATTTAATAAAATACAGTTTATTATCAGTTTTTAATAATTTTTAGTCTACTTGTTTAAGTTTTGATATAAAAATAAGTGAAGCTTTTCATTTTCTCTCTGAAGCACTTAAGATTAAGGAATTGACTGTAAATCATGTGTGAACAGAAAGGATTTTTGGTGCCATAGAATAACTATTGAGTAGAAGCCTTTATTAGAGAGAAGGCATTTGTTACAAAAAAGCTTCTGCTATTGGCAGGTGGATTTTTTTTAATCTGAAGAGAAATAAGAATGATGTTTATTACTGAAAGGCTAAGTATCAAGCCACCACTGTTTATAAACAAACGACGTTCCTTTCTAAGTTTGAGCATGAAATGGATATTCACATTTGTTGTACCACCATGTGCACAGAATAATCTTTCCGTCTTTCCAGGCACCTATTTCTTTTCTATTTAATTTTAATTATTTCATTAGAAATTAGGGATATGCTGACCTACTATGGACAGCCAATGAATTAAGGTATTCTTGTTTGTGGTTGAAGAAGAGGGAAGAGTATCTTGGAATATCTGCTCTGTTCTTGAGAAGATAGTACCTTCCAGGTTGCACGAAGTTCATTAAATGATAAATCTGAACTATACTTTTGCCTTGCAGTACTAATTCATTACTATCCTATCAACAAGTCATATTTGAAGGCCTTTGGGAAACAATCCCTTTCTGTATCTATCAAAACATACAAAATTACATCTGAAAAGAAAGCTTCAGCATGTATGTATGCAACGTCGTAAGTAGTTAATCTTCAAGCTTCCTTGACAAGACTTACTGTCTCCAATGGACTGGAGTCCAGAGTTCACTCCCCTCTTCTATTACTTGTGAACACCAAAAAGGATAGCTCTCGTGGGATACTGCTCCAGAAGGACTCTGTGATACCTCACATGCAGAATGGCTATTAAAACAATTTTAGTTCATATCAGAGGAATTAAAATTTTTATTAGGCCCTGAGATTACATAGAGAGAATAAACTGCGTGGCTTGCTCACGTTCTTCCTAGAGCATATTAGATTTCAGCCTCTATTTCAGAGACTGCTTTCTTCATTTTTTTTTAATTGAATTTTATACAGCGTGTGTCAGATTGAGCTGGGAGGAATACTTGTATCACAGTGGATCCTCCTTGAGAGATGTGCTACTGTCTGGGTAAGATAGGTCCCAAGATGTTTTTCCTTCAACCCTGAAAACTCAATGCCATTTTTGTCCCTGCCTTCTTGTTAGGACTTTGAATGCCTTGGCGTAGGTATAGTCTTTGTGTTTGTGCAAATCCCAGTCAAGCTGCTTGTCCTGGAGAAAAAAATCATTAATTTTTTAATGGCTTTTGCAGTACTATTTTGTTTCTTCAGCGGTTCTGTCTGCCGTCTCCATCTCCCTGCTGCACAAACCTGCACTGATGTACTCCTCCCAGTGGCTGAACATGACAAATCTTTTTTCAAATCACAAAGCTGCTCTGAACTTTCTCTTGAGCAACCTTGAATTTTTTCCCTGCCCTGGTCTGTTGTACCTTTCAATGTAAAATATAGAACTATGGCTATATTGTGGGCCATAGTTTGCAGTTAGTGGCAGACTCTGCTGTTTATTTGATGGTTATCTTCTGAAAGAAATGCTTTCAGGCTTTTTATTAACCAGGCAGAATCTGTCACTCCTCAGAAAGCTGAGCTGCTGCTGTGGAAGTGCCAGCACTAGCTCTGTTATGATATTTGGGAAACTTTGCTCGCTAATCTCTAATTAGTGAAATAGCTTTTAAGGTTAGTGGCTGGGCTTATAGGGAGAAGTGAGTGTGAAGAAAGCTTTATTCATTATTCATTCTCTGCTCGGATCTTATGAATTTCTACTTGGAAGAGCACAAGAAAAGGGGAGGACAGGGAGAAGAAATGAATGGTGCCATGTGGGTTGCTGGAACAGAGAAGAGCAGTTGTGGGTGGGGAGCGCTATGCCTATTTGATAACAAAGGCGCTGGATCTGTGCTAGTACATAGGGAACATGAAAATAGCAGTTCACATTCTGCTTTTTCTCTAACTGAAGCTGTCTTTTGAATGACTGAATTTGACAAGGTCATGATCTGTGTGTTTTGTGAATTTGACTGATCTTAATGACCTGAAACAGGGCAAGCGGAAACTGTTGCTGTCAGAGGAAGGTTATTCAGAACACCAGAAAGAGTTAACAGCATCTAATATTTATGAATACAGTGGTGAAGTTGCTGACATGACATGAAAATGTGCAGTGCATTACTTGAGTGGAACATGGCATGGCTGCTGGTGCTTGTAGTTTGCTCCTGCTGTGCATTTCTAATTTGAGGGCAAGTGAACAAAATCCTTTTTTTTTTTTTTTTTTTTTGTGGCTACCTGCATTATGTGCATGTATGAGAAATATTTGCGCTTTCATTTAAGATGCCAAACAGAGCACATTGACATGCTGGTTGCATTTTTCAAATGCTGAAAGATCAGTGGTCAGAGTAATGATTTGAAAAAACAAAAATGGAATTTTTCCCCAGTTGTATCTGTGCTACAGAAGTTGCTGTCAGTCATCTGTGACCAATACATCTGGAGGTGACACTTTCAGTTGAAACGTTTGGGAAATATAAACAATGCTGAAAGCTCCTAGGAGAGAGGCTCTTTGTGCTTCTGTACTTTTTAGTGTAGTGAGCTCTGTGTTGGATACTCTGGATGCTGCACGTTACAAATAAAAGAACAGAGAAGATGAGCTTTTGAAATTGAGTTATTTATAATCTCAAAGTCTGACAGAATTCATTTTTGTACAAAGTAATTATGAAATTCAATAAATTTCATTTTGTGTTATTTCAAAATGCTGGTATTATTTAAATGTTTCCATCTGTACGTATTGTACAAATGGATATTTTATAATTGTGATGTGCCAGTGCTATTATATTATTATTTACTGTTTAAATTTTGCTCTTTTCCATGCTGTTAGGTCATTTTTAC
Source organism: Penelope pileata (assembly GCA_013396635.1). Lineage (NCBI taxonomy): Eukaryota > Metazoa > Chordata > Aves > Galliformes > Cracidae > Penelope > Penelope pileata. The sequence continues at coordinate 497,029 of WBMW01005104.1, read as the reverse complement.
AATTAGTTCAGTGCCAAGATTTTAGTTTTGTCATCTTGTGTCTGCAATGCTGGAGATAACCACTGGATGGAACCATTTCATTTTATGTACTTAATATCAAGTTGAAAAACCTTTCTTTATTTGACTGAAACATGTTTCTAAGAAAAAAAGCTCTTATTAATGTTGCCATTGATGTATGATTTAAAAAATATATTACAAAATCAAATCAATCTGAAGCAGAGAAATTTCTGTTTACATGTAGCTTACTTCTGTCAATTTAGAAATGACCAAGAAGAGGAGATTTTCTCTTTTGCAATCTGTATTTTAATTATTTTATTTGGAACAATCAGAGTTGGAAAACAGACCTTAGATTACATGTAAGTCATGAGGCCTTATAAGAAAGATACAGTATGGATACAGTATGCAGTGACATTACCCAGCAGATTATGCAGCCAGAAGTTTTTCCAAGATTTAATGTTGTTTGGCAAAAAAAAAAAAAAAAAATCTCTCACTTTGAGAGATATCAGGCTAGAAGCTTTTAAGAAGGCATGTTTCCATTACTCTAATTAATTAGAAAGAAACTCAAAATGAAGTTGAAAGTTAATCTAGGGCTATGACTGTGAGTCTTTTCCTCTTGCCTTTCACTTTGAGTGGTTGAGCATGATGCTTGCTGTCATAACACTACGCTACATGTGGGATCTCTGGAGATGAACATTTAAGTCTGCGGTTTCAATTTAAAGAACAAGCTACTATATATGGAAACTTCAATGGATTCATGCCATTTTAGATCAATACCAAGATATTCTTTACATGGTGATGAATATGGTAGCAGGAAGGGATTATGGTAGAAAACTGCTCTTCTGATTTGCTAACAAGACATTTTGCTTAAATATAAATGATAAACTTGTGTGTATAATGATGGCAAGACAAATCTACTCTTGAGGATGAAAATATGATAAAAACAATTCATGGTATCTTCCTCCAGGTAACAGACAGTGGTCTAGTCTCACTGCAGCCTAAGCCGCTATACTCACATTACTCACATCAGTTTCCTGAAATCTTGATTCATTTTGCCTGCATGTCAGGAGGTCTCTTTCCTCCTTTTTCCATCCTATGTTGTGCTGGTGAGATTGGAAAAAAGAAACAGTCTCTGAATGTCTGTAGCACCCAGTAAATTGTACAGTATTTAACTTTTAGATAGACACAGACACATTAAATATGTGTAGGGTATGAATACTACCTTTTTTGAGTGAGTTTTACCTGTTTGATAAGGCTGAACAACACTTGCTGAGCTAACTGTGAAAATGAGTGTACTCATACTTTCTAGAACAATGCAATAAGATTTAAGGAGCACAAACAAAAGAACTTCAGATGAACAACTGCAGTTCTATTTAACCTGAAAATCCTTTATGAATGATTCTGCAGTTTGTTATTACAAGAACCATACATGAACTACTGGAATTTTGCTTGTATTAAAACACAAGTTACCACATTTTTGGTTAAAAAAAAAAAAAAAAAAGATACCAACGTTAGGCTAAATACTTAAAGCCATAATCTCTTTTGGAAGGCAAGAAAGGTGAGTACCTTAGAGGCAGCCTTCATTCACTGGGAATTTGGAAGATTTCCCACATTTTCTGGGGGAGGGAAGGGAAACATCAAAATTGCAGAGTGATGCAAAGGATGCTGTGCGCTTCTAAAAACAAGTGGATGCTGTTTCTAGATGGAAGGTCAAGATAAAGATGGAAGATCAAGCTGTTGGCTTGTGTGGCTTCTTCTTAGATGGCTCTTGGCTTAATAAATGTAACAAAACACTGACTAGTACTTGGGGAGGAGAACCTTGGGCGAAAGCTTTTCCTTGAAGGACAAGCCAGAATTAATTATCAGCCATACTGTTGGCATCTGCCTGTTCTGCAGTTCCTCCCAGATGCTGAACTTTCCAATCCACCCTGCCTCGTAGCTTTTTATCTGCCCTGCTCCTTGCATCTGGATTACCATAGTATAATAGAGAAATTCAGGACATAGGCATTAGAGATTAGAGGGTTTTTTTGTTTGTTTAAGCCTAATTAACTGTTAACTCTTTAATGGGTGAAAATTCCTAAACCAGAGATCAAAAGTTTGTGCTGCCAATTATGTTGACCAGGTACATGGAGCTGTGCTGACACTGGTAATGTTGTTAGACTAGAATTAATAGAATAAATAAAATCAGAGTACTTAAATATCTCAGTAAATCACAGTAAATCAATTAGACTTTTTCTCATTGCTCCTCCCCACCTCAACAATAATACGAACAACTACGCATATCAAAAGCCAGATTAGCATCTGAACAAATGAGAAAGCTCTATAACCAATTAGAAACTGGGATAAAAGACTTTTAGAGTGCATATAGTAGGAGTGTGTGCAACATTTAAAGGGGGAGCCAGAACTTCCTGTTATGACCGAACTGTGAAACGTATAATCTATTCTTCTATCCATTCTACAAAAATGTTTCTACACATCACGATTTTGTGTGGAGTTGTGTATGTTTCTAACTTTTTTTAGCTTCAAGTTAGAAACATTCATTCTTACTGGATGATGTTGCTGAGCCTATTATCTCTATTTCTTCTTGCCTTTTCGTTTTATTCTTTGTATTCAGTGTTTCTTATTTCTCTTTTCTTTCTTGTGTTCATCCGCTGGTTTTTATTGTCTCACCTATTTTCCCTGGTCATTGGTCACTGTCTGCAGTTGTCTGTGTGTACACTTGGCAAAGCAGCATTTATTTTGCATCACAAATGTCTGCCAGGCAGAAGTCTTACTGTAGTCATCTGCCCACATTGTTCAAAGCACAGCTGGGTGTTAGGGAGTGCAATGGAAGCATTGCACATACTTTATAGGAGAGGGAGATACTGGTACTTGAATGGTAGCCATGATCTATTTTGATCTCCTATTAGGAATAGAAACAATCAGACAAAAGAGAATATCAAAGCTTGGCCAGATCATGTGAAGTAGTGAGTAAAACAATATGAAGGAGAAACGCAGAAGGGAAATGGAAAGCACTGGAAGATGAATTAAAGGCTGCCTACTGATTGTGTGTGTCATATAACCATAAATACAGTGTGAGCAGAGCAGGGGAAAAAAGGCCATGGTGGACAAACAAGTATGAACAAAATACAATCACAGATAAGAGGAGGGGGAAAAAGTCATAGGTACAAAACATCAGATCCAAGAAAAGTCTGGGAGGAATACAGAATGAAGTTGAGGGAATGTGAAAATGTATGAGAAACGCGAAGGTGGGCAATCAAGAGACTGCCCCTATTTTTCAAAGAGTTTGAGGTGGAAATGACCTTTGCTTTCCCAGATGTAAAGGGAACAGCCCAGCTCTGTACTGACCATACACTGGGGTGCCCTGATGTGGGGTTGCCAGGCTGTCCCAGCAACCGGGGTAGCTCCATGGTGGGCCACCCAAGTGGGGCTGTGCGGTGGACCTTGCTCCCAGGCCCAGCTTCTCCTCCCACCAGGGCTGCTGGGACAACTCCTTTCAATCCAGTTATTCCTATGTAGCAGTAGGGATAACTTAATGCAGTGAGCAGGAGCTGATACTTGAGAAGAAGTGTTGCCAGGCAGGTTTTAGCCTCACAGAAAAAATTAGGTCACTACTCTTCACATGCTGGCCAGCCTCTGTTTAAAGATGATTTTCTGCTTCCTCAGTAGAAAACAACACATTTTTTCCTCTTCTTTTCTAAGATCCAAATTGCCCTCCTGAGTACCACAATTACTCAGATATGAAAGGAGATGATGAAGTATAAATCTGAGTTGGTTGTTTTACCTCAAGTCTCTGCTGCAGCTACTGCAGGGATGAAACTCCCGCAAACCGGATTCTCTCAGCTTCTCCTAAGCCTGCCCTTACTTTAGATTTCTAGACATTAACACGCCCCCTGCCAAAACCAACTAGTATGTTAAAGCTGTACTGAAAATAACAGCCCTTAGGAAGGAAAGCTCTTCTGATATGAATTATTTAAAATAATTAAATTAATAGAAATACATATTGGAGTGAGTTAGGTGCCTCGCAACAGCCTCAGAACAGAATGACCACCTGGGGACACACTGGGGTGGCGAGGCTGAAGTCCCTTTTTTGAACTGAAGCATGTGGTGGCCTGCTGCGTGTGACTTTTCTGCTTTAATGATGCTTTAAAAAAAGAAGTTTTAAGTGACACTAGATCAATTTTACAGCTCTTGGATACTCGAAGTATCAGGAATCTACTTCACATGAATCGATTTTTTTTTTTTTTTTTTAGCTGCTGTTTCCTTTTAAAAATCTTTAGGACTTTACCTGTAAATATTTCAAAGCTACTTGCTACTGGAGTGGGCCGGGGGCTAAAATATATGCTTTATGATTCAGACTGTCAGTCACCTGTCACTTTTTCAGAGTTTTTCATTTGGAGACAGGAGAGAGAGAGAGAGGGGTTATTTTTCTGTGTGCACGTTGGCAGCTTTGTCTGCATACTTTGTATTTTGTGGATGTTAGTGCCTTTGTATAGTAACGTGACCTGTGGTTCTCAGACTGTAGGTCCCCAGGTAAATGACTGCCATGGATTGATGAACAAGGACATTTCAGTAACATCTTCCCAAGTTAAACTGACAGGTTAAAGCCGTTCTGTGCATTTACTGACACATAACACCCAGAGAGCGTGCAGGAGGGTCAAACAATAGCTGAAAATGAGCTAAGTCCAATGAAAATCTGTGTAAGCCTTCAAATTTTGGAGAAAGGGAAGACTTTCTTAGATTTTCTTTTTTTGTGAATGTTTAATGCTTATAGTCCTGTACATTAGAGTTATTTTCTTACATCGTTAATGCGGGGAAGAAAAAGGTCTTGCACCTTTCCCTCCCACCTCAACTTGATTATAGTTTTGTATACACAGGTAACTCAGCAAAGGGTGATAAAAGAAATGTATTTTTTTTTTTTTTCAAAGGCCTATAAGAGGAGAGTGTGGGAATTGATGGAGTTTCCACCAGTTGATTTGCATTGGGAGGCATTGAGCATAAAATTCTGTATTGGGCAATTCTGTAATAGCCTCTATCAGTTTCTTAAGATTTTCACAGGCTGGTTAGTATCGTATGGTTCGTACAGTAACATAAGTATGTACACTACAGTTTTATTTCTTCATTTTTGCTTAGAATGACTACTGTGGCAGTGCTAGATTTTTCTGTTGCAATTTGCTCTGCCTCTGCATCCTCTTGGTAAGGGTCTGCTTCCCGACAGAAATGGGTCCCTGGAGCATAATATCTGAGGTTGCCATAAACCAAAGAAATAAGTAGAAGGTCCAGAACATGAACATGAATGGTGCTTTCAGCTTCCCTTGAAGCTTAACATGTTTTGACCTTTAGCTGAAGGTGAGTTCTGATGCTAGAGTTGTTTAATCCATCAGATACACTATTTGACAAAAAGTATATAAAACATAGCTGTTTGACATTTTATTACAGAAAATAAATCTTAAAAGCTTCTTGAAAAAAATCATGTGTAGGATTTCTATAGCAGCACAATGAAATTGGAAGGTCAAATTTGTTAATATACATGACATTTTAATCCAATACTTGTGTGCGATACAGCAAGCAAAGCAAATTTTCAACTTTTTTCAAAGTACATTTTATTACTAGGCACTGAAGAAGCTAAGAGACTAACAACATGTGAATTTTTGAGTATTTTTATATATTTTGTCTGAAAACAGTAGAAGTATTTCTAATAAATAGTCATAAAAACAATTACAGTGTGCTATAAAAGCGCAATTTATTTTACACTTGGTAATGCCGAATGCAGTTGAGTAACACTAAATAAAATCTAATGCAGTGAATTTGGCAGAGTACTAGCTGTACATTTAGATGATTGTGCTATTAACCTCTTCCGTACACCCTCTCCAGTTTGAGGGCTACTTTTTATTACGGTAATAAGTGGTAAGGACTACAGTTAGCATTATGAGTTAAGTAGCAGCCCCCTAATTCGATTTTCTAATCCAAACTGTTACAAGGATGACCTGTATAGTCTTTAAGATAAAATTAATCTTGGTTCAGAGGGCCAACATATATGGCTTATGATTCTCTGAAGACCTACTTAAGCCTTATTTTGGTGTTTTATTTAGTAGATTTTATACAGCAATTATGCTCAGATTACAATATTATTATAGTTTTGCCCTGTTTGTTTTCTTAAGTGCAGCTTATTCCTTAGCAATAGTTATTCAGAGAACATTGTTTATATGGTTCAGGGATTACAAGAAAGATGCTGCTGAAGCTGTGCTTAGCATAGCTCTCAACTATGCTCCTTCATATGTGCCCTAAGACTTATTCTTTAACGAGATAGTAAAAAGTTCTGCAATAAGACATTTTTGCAAATTAGACATGTTTTTATAGAAATGACACAATAGATTTGTTTGTCTGCAGGTTTTTTTTAATAAACTCTTTCTAAAAACTTTCTAATAAATTTTAGTCAGTATACGGGTAGCACTAGAATAGCCAAAGCAAGACTACAAGGTTTGTGAAATATCTCGTAAAGGAGAACCATGTTTCTCAAAATAAAAGTTTCAGCTTGAATTCTTAATAAAACACACAGAGTTTCCTTGTTATTATCCAGACAAAAAAAAAAGTGAACATAAAAAAATTATAAAGCTATTGCAAACTAGATAGTATTCTGCTATAAGTTAAAGTATGCATTTCTTTCATGTGAGTATGAATTGTGAATCTAAGAATTTCAGTCTTTAATTCCATACCTTTTTTCAGAACATTTTTTTTTCCTTTGATATCCTTACGTCTTCATTTTGACGTAGGAATAGATTTTTTAACTTGTTTAGGTCAAGTTTTAGATGTGTTATGAATTTCAGTCTCTTTCTTTTTCACCAAAGGTGTTTAAAGACCATGTTGCTGGATCTGTAGGGATCCAGCATTTTGTTTCTTTTCGCATTTAGTTCTCTGGGCAGTGAAGCTAATGAAGTGTATTTTTCTCCATGTTTTATTTTGAGATTAGATTGTCGTCTAGCAAGATGCGAGATGATGGAAAGGTTTTCTGTAGTGAGCACAACATTTCTTGCTAATGTGGGCTCTCTTGTGTATGATATGGGTCACCAGAACGTTTCCTTCAGTAAAGTCACTAGCGGAACCTCTCCATGTAGATATATGCTTTCTGAGAAGGAGTGTAGATCTTTCATGAGTGCTTATTTTTATCAAAACTATAGAAGCCTACGTCTTTTAGCTTTCCAACACTCTGTAGAGCTTTGTTAAAACTGGTGAAAGCCTGAAGAATTTGAGGTGCGGATAGACCACTAATGCATGTACCACAGAGACTTGCAAAGTATGTGAATCGTGATCCCCTGTTCCCTCAGGAGTTCAGGATAAAGCTATTCCCTTTTGGTAGGCAGATGCATGCAGCGAAGAAACATGAAGCTCTTGAATACTTTAAATGACTTCCACCTCTAGTGAATGTAACCCAACGGTACAGAGAGTGTCCTGGGGAACAGATCACCTACCTGGTGGTGTAGGTTAGCTACATATGTAATCATCAATATGTTGGCTTTGTCTTTTGGATGAGTAGGTTTAATAGGGTTTATTTATTTGTTTTCTGTTACAGGGATGTCTGTAACATTTCAACATTGACATCTATTCTGGATTTTGCAAGTAAATTCTCAGCTTTTTTTTTCCTTAACATGATTTAATGTTAGGACCACTTCATTATAACTCTAGTCAGCAGGAATTCAGTTTAAAATAATCTTTAAAGCCCAAGTCTAGGTTTTTCGTGGTCATAAGAATATTGTGTGATCTATTGAAAGAGTATGAGGATGTAGTTCTGCCTCACTGCACAGATCAGTCTGAGAGGTAAAACCAGGAGAATGTGGTAGGAAAAATGCTTCAGGGAGAAGTATCCAGGGAACTTTTCTGGTATGTGGCAAAGTCTGAAGAAATATACATGAGTTCTGAAGAATACAGAGGTCTGACATTTTTCAGATAGATTCACCTTAGACTCTGAGACCAGAGGTTGCATTTTGCTGCCACATCTCTTCCATATTTTGGCAACCAAACAGGACTGCTACTTGCTGGCCTCCAAAGGTGGGATTGTGTTTGGAAGAGCCAAACAAAGCAGAGAAAGGGGAAGGTTTTTAAGAATGTGAATGCCTTTCCTGTCCTCAGCCACTGCATAGTATTCACCATCCAAATTTTGCTAAAGGGAAAACTTAAACCACTTTAAACCACTTCAGCATGAGGCACTGTAAACTGCATGTTTCAGAATTTGATTGAAGCACAGCCAAACTCCTAAGTCAAAGAATCAGTACCTGTGCAAAGATAAAAATGCAAAATGCAATCAAGATGCAGATTAATTATTTCACAGGGTATATGAGGAATGAAGTATATGAGGAACTGTGGCATTGCTCACTGCTCTTTCCAGGTGCATAGAGCCTGAAAACTGATGTAAGCTGTAAAAAGTCAGAGCTTTTGAAGGCAGGGAGACTGGATAACAGCACAGAAGAAAATCCAAATTCCAAACACATAATTTAGTCATAGAAATTCATTTTAGGAAAACGTGGTGTAGACTAATCCTAAATTCAGTCATAGGTCACATGAGACTGTTCTGACATTTAGAATGGTCCTCAGCACAGCAAGCTTTCAGGGTGACATTTAGATGGAACTTCTTAGAAATATATCATGTTCTCGGGAAAGTGCTGCAGAGTAGAGCAGATTTATAGAGCTGGGAGCCTATTATGCACAACTGTAGATCACTGCTGTCCACCAATAAGACTAGCTTTTTGCTAGCATTCACCAAGTGTCCTTTATCTTTCTCCTCTGCCTGTTGAAGTAACAGTTCAATTTGGTAGTGTTCTTTTAAGATATTTTTTTTCGGGGAATGTTGAAGTTCTATCTAATCACCTGTTCAATCCGCCAGCTGCTTTTCCTTTGTTTTTTTTTCTTCCACTTTCCTGTAAGCTGTATGTTTACTTCAAAGTCGGTCAGAACAACATGTTGTAAATATAATACAATGTTTTGTATTCTGTACAGCACTATATACAATAAGCTGGGTTCTGGATAGGACATCTACCATATGCCTGTGTTACTGTATAGATAAAATTACCAAGATGAAATAAGTAACTGAAAAAACAATTTCCAGAATGCAGTGGTTGCTATGTGGAATGTGCACCCTCAGACAAAGATGCAGTTCAGACAGCAGAAGAAAACTTTTTTTTTTTTTCAAAGGGAGGGAGTGTAAAATGACTGCAATTATGTGGAATGCCAAATTTTGTGAAATTACTGTTATCGTATATAGTTCTTTGAATTACAAGGCATTTTTTGTAATGGAGATTAAAAAAAAATATATTTCCTAGAGTTCTAAAACCATAGTGTTTCAAGAAAGTCTAACTTTTTCTTTTTTTTAATCTACAACTGCTGAGTATGTCTTACTGGCTCCGTGTTATACTTCTTGATCCAAATTCAGTAGTGTTGCCAGCAGATTGTCTGGGTTCAGAGGCCCAAGTCCCTGAAGCTTTTACTCATGCATCCTGTTTTTCCCATGTATCTGATTCATCCAGCTGAATGGACGAGAAGTTTGTCTATCTGTTAATTTGGACTTGGTTGTTCTTACATGATAGGCACTATTTGAATAAGGGCATCTTCTACATGTCAGTGGAAAGAGCTGATGATATAGGTAGGAATAATGAATGTCATATATGAATATGATATAATAAATGTACTCATAGGCCACATCTGAGTTCGAGTATCAGAATACTGTTTACTGATGACATTAAAGAAAAACAGGAATAGAAATTTTAAATATATGAAATTATGACAGGAGTGTTGTGTGGTTGTGATTTTTGTGGTGTGGTTTTCCTTTCTTTTTGGCTAATCAATTTGTAGTTAGTCCTTTTTATTAGTCTACCATCACATCACCTCCTTTTTCTCTGTCTTCATGTATATTGCTGTTACATTCTACTGCCGTGGAAGTATATTCTAGTTTGTTTTTTCACAGACTAGTGTAATTGAAACTACAGCTTGGTAATGATGGGGGTCAGTGCATCTTCATGATGAGTGGGGCATTAGACAGATATTTAAGAACTTATAGTAGATAAAAATGCAAGAGAAGAGATCTTTTTAGCTGATTTCAGCTAAAAAGAAATCTGATAATGCTTTCTTGATCTTAAAAGTATATCTTCTGAGGACTTTGTGAGAAGTTTGCTGCATTCTTTCTATTCAGATTTCTTAAAATCATGTGCACTCTTGATTTTGCAAAATGTAAGGAGTTCAGCTGGTCTAGCTTTGCAGATATCAGTAGATATTTTTGTATTAATGAAAAAAGGAGAAGTGTTTGACGATGTCATTATTTCATTAATAGTGTAGATCCTCATAAAAAGATTTAGAAATGAAACATGGAAGGCTACCACTTAACTCTGTAGAACTTGTGAAGATAAAACCTTGCACAGAATATTCATGAAGAGTTTCATTTAGGCTGTAGGAATAATTCATTCTTCAGTTTACCAGGAGAACAGAATATTTTAAAATCTTCAGGGGAAGGCAATTGGACATTAATGTGTTTGTGTACATTACGTAAATATAAGCTATCCTTTCCACATGTCCCCAAAAAAGCACAGTCCTAACATGATGGTATGTTATTAATCAGAATTTTCAGAGAAAAATGAAGGAAACAGGAATGGATGATAATGGTGTTGGTTTTTTGCTCAAAAAGTGAATAAAGTGTTTAGAGCCCTTATGCGGGAATGTGCAATACAGGTTCAGTTGTCTCCTTGTTTTATCACTTCCCAGATGAATGTCCTAACCCTTATAGGAAAGGAATTTTTAGGATTGCTTCTGCTTTTCTAAGGGAAACAGTGTTGTCCCGCGCTTAAGAGGACTGTACTGGCTATCAGTATGTTCGTTTTCTAAATTACTGCGTATTATGAATGCTACAGAAGTATAAAAGTGTAAAATAAAATGATTGAATTCAGTTTTCTGCATGAGACCTTTTATGGAGGTTTGGGTGGTATATAGGATAGTGCTGGCTTGCTTTATTCTGGTTACCTTCATGCCGCTATTGGAGTGAAATGTAGATGTTGGTTTGTGTGAGTTCCTCCCTCATTTCTTTCCCCTTGTAATCAAGTGTCTCTACAGTTGGAAACAAGTACCTCAACATTAAAATTTGCAAGATGATCTGTAGTAACAGCAACATTATGGGAACTAGTATAAAGATGTGTTTATTGGGTAGGTTTTATGCCTAACAAAGTAATGACTAGATATAGCTCAAACAAATGCATATTCCTTGCTAAGTTTTTACAACATATTATTTAATTAGAGTTAGAGATTGTGCTTCTTTTTAATTTATTTTGGAATAGTTGAAAACTAGACTGAATTGGTCAATTTTCCCTGCATACTAAGAAGGAAAGCAAACAAGCATGAGCATAGAGAGTTCATGGTCGTAAGTATGCAACAGGGAATTTTACTATTTGGAAGAATAGAAGAAATGGTAGAGTGAAGATGGATTTTTCTTGATACCTTAAGAGGCAGCCTAAGAGCCAAGAAAGCCTGAGTTTAAGAGGAAGAAAAAAACATCGTTTACACCTGTAAGAACAGTCTTCAGATAGAGTGATGCATGTGAGGCAATGAACTTAATGCCAGAGGTCTTCCTGCAAATAATTTCTTTCTTGTGCTGAAGGCTCAGGATGTTACAACTAACATTTAATAAATAAATGAATAAAAATCACTTGATTGAAGTCAGTGCATGAGATTCCTTCAGAACTATAGGTAACAGACAGGGACTCTTTATCAGTGAGTGATAGGGGACAAGGAGTAATGGCTTTAAACCAGATGCAGGTAAGTTCAGTTTAGACATAAAGAAGAAATTTTTACTATGAGGTTGGGGAGGCACTGGTTGCCCGGAGAAATTATGGATGACTCATCCCTGAAGACAATCAGGGCCAACCTGAATGGGGTCCTGGGCATTGTGGCTTGACCCAGCAGATAGCTAAGTCCCACACAGTTGTTTGCTCACCCTCCCCCTTCCCAAGTGGGATGGGGGAGAAAATTAAGGAAAAAATATGGTGGAACTCGTGGGTCGAGATAAAAGCTGCAGAGAAAATAAAAGAAATAACAGTACATACATATATGTATAAAATAAACAATAGCTGATACACAAAGCAAGGGACCAACGACCGATACCCAGCCTACCCCTCTCTTTGAGAGACTCCCCATCCGTAACAATCACATCATGTGATGTGGTATGGAATATCCCTTTGGTCAGCTTGGGTGAGCTGCCCTGGTCCTGTCCCCTCCCAGTTCCCGGCTCCTTATGCCTCCTAACTGCTTCACTGAGAAACAGAATATGTCCTTGGCTGTGTTCAACACTGCCAGGTGTTATCAGTTTTGTCTTTCTTCTGGGAACCAAACATAGCTTCGTACCAGGCACTATGAGAGAAGTGACTTCTGTTAGAAACTAAGACACTGGGCAACCTGGTCTGTTGGGGGGTGTCCTAGCCCATGGCCAGAGGGTTGGAACTAGATGATCTTTAAGGTTCCTTCCAGTCTAAGCCAGTCTATGGTTCTATGATAATTAAATGTCTATTCTGAAACTCTAATTGCCCATATAAAGTTAATAAAAGCTTTGATTTCTAGATTCTTAAACTATAAAATGTTACTCTTTTAAATTTTATTATTTTCCTTAATATGGAGAAAGAATGTGGGAGAAGAGTTTTGTGTTTGCCTTGAGTGACCACAGGGTGGCAACATTTAAAAAATGAAACTGCGAAGCATGAGCCACATCTTAAGCAGATGTACTAGGCAATGAATGGATCTTCTGCAGATTTTATGTTGTGATATGAGAAGAAAAGCACAACTGGATGTAAGTATGGCCCAACCTCAGATTTTGTGTAAGGTTCAATAACTTATGAGATCATGGTTATAATCAGTTTGTCTGCTTAGGGATATCATGAGAAAGTTGGTTCAGAATGGAAAGTTTTTGGTCTTTACAGTGATTCAAAAAAATTTAATGTTACAATGTTAAAGGTAGTGTTTTATTCTGATAACTGAAACCGAAGAGTTACTGTGCTGTTGAAAGCATTGAGGACAGAGCTGGCTGGCAGTTGCTGTGATGCATGAAAATATGCTGCAGTATTACCATGATAAATTAATAGGACAGAGCTGTTTATGTTAATATGCATGTGGAATTTTAGAATTACAATTGGATTAATAAATGCAATGAAAATTTGTTAATAATTTTCAGTTGCATATTAGATTGCAGTTTTTAACTTTCTAACATGATCAATTTCTTTAAAACACATTTTAAAAAGCACAATTTGTCTCAATATCATTTCATAACTGGCTCATGTTTTTTTCTGAATGCTTATTTTTAAAATAATAGTTCTTGAGATGTCAAATTGCTCCTAACAGAGAGAGTGAACAGCTATCACCTGTTTGAGTACTGCGACATACTTATAAAAGCATGCGCTACATTTCATTCCAGAAATTGGTTCACAAAGGGTATAATACTTTGCTGTTGTTATGGTCTAATCAAGTGAAGATGTGTGACTTGTGGTGAATTTCAGACTTGTTTATTAATCTATGAATGGACTGTAGTTCGTTTTTTAAAGGGAATTCAGTTCGGAAGAACTCTTTCTGTAATTCACGTGGCTTGCTTTCTGCTCTTCCATTGGATGACTTAATTTTAATGAGTAGGAACAGATTCTGAACAAGTCACTAGAATGTCAAACTCTCCTAGGAGACAATTAGGAGAATATTTAATAATGAAAGATTTATTGCTTAGGATGAATAATGATGAGACCTACTACATCTTTTTTTCTCCCCATTTAAAAAACTGAGATACCCAATCTACCTTAGTTGCTCATGTAAAACCTGGAAGCAGGGAGAATTGCCAATTGCATATCAGAACAATAACTATCAATTTATTGCTAAACTTACCTGCAGCAAGTAATTGCATGTTCGTGTATACAACAACAAAAAGAGTAGCTAGCCCCATAAGCAGTTTCTACCACTCATTTAATACAATAAATATGAATATATGATGCAAATTCCTTTCAGACATCTGTCATCCTTTTCTACGTGTTTACCGTTGTCTGTTTCCTGTCAAATATATATATTTTTGCTTGTATAACAATAGGATAACAGTTATTATTTTTTTATAGACTATGTTAGCTGTATCTGACAGAAGATTACGGAGAGTATTACAAAAATATTTTACTAAAAACTGTCTAAATTAATAATTCGAAACCCGTTAAATTAAGAAGGAAATAGCCCAAATAAATCTGTAAATATGTGTCTATCCAATGCTGCTGAGCTTTCATATATTTGAATTTCATTCTAAATGTCATCCAGACAGAATTGGTATCCATTACTCCAGGAAATATTAGTGTGCAGCTAAATATAACCTTAATAGGTTTGATTGTATTTTCTTTGTATAGTAGCTCCAAATAGAGAGAATCCAACATGTGACTGTATAGATGTTTCCTTTTAAGGTGGTGAAAGCCGCTGGAGATGTCACAATTTATCACTTAGCTTTAACACAAATGTGACATGATCTCATTAAATTTCTGCCACAAGATTTTATAGCTTTAATAATTTGTTGCAATATTTATAGAATACTATGATGAATCATAGAATTTATCATATTATCCAATAAATAACGTGACAGAACAATAAATCAATCATGTTTAAAAAGTATTAAAATTGTATCATCTAAAATTCTAGATCCAAGCATAATGAGAGGTCATCTGAAAAGGGAAGTTTATTAACATGAAGACCTTCACAGTAAAGTGATTAGTTTTGGTCTTGATCAAAATGCCTTAATCTGTAAGTGTGGTAGTTGACAACTTTTTAAAACAGAGTATTTTGGTGATGAATATTGTCATCTTGTATAGCAGATACACAGATTTAACGCAGGAACAGAGAATAAATGACCACTTGAGACCTTCAGTTGAAATGGCTCATGTCCAACGCTGCCTTTTTTTTTTTTAGTTTTGTTGAATAGTAGCAACACCATCACCAGGACTGGAGAAGTGGGAAGAGTAGATGAACAAGGAGCTGGGTTATCTATAACAACTCCTTTATGTCCAACCACCTTTTTTGTGGAGCTGGAGTTGCTGATGCTCATGATATGTCTATGAACCCATGAAGAGAGCTGGACTCGTATGAAATACAGGCATTCCTGAGTAGCTGTAATTACACACACATTGCTTGAAGTAGTGGGAATGTTAACGCAATATGAAGTAAAGCTTAAATGAATGACAGAAGCAGTCACAGGTTAATTTATAATCTTCTTGATTTACCATCAAGCTTACTCTCCTTCATCCTTCCTTCTTCTCACTTCTCTCCCTCCCTGCTCCTCAGGGCCTGGATTCAGACAGAAATACAGAGACTCAGTGTTGCATGAGAAATTTTTTTATGTGTATATTTGTTTTGAGGAAATATTTGAGTTCCACTGGGAATATTGAAATTTGAATGAATGATAATATTGATATGGTTTAAAATGTCTTTTTTTTGTAATCATGTTTTCTGATATTACTTCATTTCCAGTTTGAATCCAGTAAGAGTTCCCTAAATGTTTGTGATTTTCAATTTCAGTTTTACATTTATAGAGATTGAGGATGATGGATCCTAGTACGACTGTCTGGTTAGTCTGGTCTCCCCAGGGATTGGAAAGGGGAACTGCTGTGCTAGCTTCCATACTATATCATTGCAGCTACTAAGGCTGAGATTCGTATGTGTATGTTATAGTGGTTATCCAGCCATACCTTTCAAAGAGGAATTCTTAGTGGTACTATCGAGAATTCCAATAAGTAAATTTTCTTTCATTAAACTTAGATCTACTTGAAAAGCTGTTAGAAATGCTTGAATAGTTTGATTTTTAAGAATAGTCTTACACATTTGTTCTATTGATCAGTATTGATTTTTGTCCGACAGTTTTTTCTTTAGTATAGAACAATCATTTTGGAGATGAATTTTTCTGCAAGAACATGAAAGAAAAAGGTTGCTTGATGTAAAATCTGCGCCTGCACAATTCATACTCCAATTAAAATCCTGAATTATTACAGACAATGGATTTAAAATCAGTATTGTTTCATGCCCAAATCCATAACATTATTTTAGTTCTGTGTAATATAATCTTACTTGAAGAACGTACTCAACTAGATGAAGACATCAGAGTTTCTTAGATGAGTTTCTGGCTGTAATCTGCTATATTTGCCACCATTATATTGCACACTTGTCACTGTGTCTAGGATTGGAACCCACAATATTTTTACATCTATTGGGAGGCTTCATTAGCCTTCATTTGGCTTCTCTGGAGAGAATTTAGTAGTTCTTCAAGGATATAAATGCAGTTGGGTTAAAAAGCGTATCTACAAGTGTGCAGGGAACTGTGCAGGCGGTATACTTGAGGATTCAACTCCTTCCAAGACCGGCTTACTACAGTAGGAGCTGAGATACAGTGGACCTAGAGTACACAGAGAAATGATGCAAATCTTGCAAAACTTTATCTTAAATTGTTACTACATGGCACAGCATTAATCAAGGAATTTAATTTAACTTGTTGACTCTTTCCATATTGTAAGAACATTTGCTTGTAGTCTTAAAGAAAATATTTATATAACATGAAATAAAGAAGGAAAAAGTCATAAAAATGAACAGTTTACATGATAAAGTAGCCACATGAATTTTCTCTACACATCAGTATAAATAAGGATTATGCCTCTGAATTATGAAAGGATCTACTGAAAATCAAATCCAGACTGTGAAACCTAACAGTATTTTGTAAATCTAATAATCCCTTTTAATAAATAAATAAATAAATAAAGGCCCTGACTGAAAGTTAATGCATTTACCCTTGGGGAATCCTAAAGTATCACTTTAAGTGATTAAGTAGTGGGAATAGAGCTTAATCTCTTACAGCTTGTCCAAAAGTAAAGAAGATCAAAGACAGTGATCAACTTTGCCAGCTCTGCTGCTCTTTTGAGACTAGGAAATTAAAAGAGTTTGCTGTAAATTTGATTTGTACTCCTGTCCTGAAGAAATACATTCATAAATATATGGGAAGTTGAGGAAACGAATAATTTGTCATATCTCTAGAAAAAACTATTACCTTCTTAAAGAACTAATTTATCAATTTACAAAAG
This sequence comes from Penelope pileata, assembly GCA_013396635.1. NCBI lineage: Eukaryota > Metazoa > Chordata > Aves > Galliformes > Cracidae > Penelope > Penelope pileata. The sequence goes on along the minus strand of WBMW01005104.1, from coordinate 479,933 downwards.
GTCTGTCAGCTCAGTCAGATTAGCAGCTGGGTAGCTCTGGTTGGAATTTCTCTTTGGAAGCTGTTCCATTTGAACATTTGTATCTGCTGAAGATATAGCATGTAGACAGACTGTGCCAAGTGTTTCTGTGGCTCCAAACCCACTTTGTAGCCTATGAACTCAAACTTCGGGAGGTGCGTTCAGAAATAGCCCTCTTAGCTGTGTAGTAGTGCCCAACAAAACTGACATTCTTCTTGTCATCTGTGGTAGTGACAGCAGACCTTCGCACAGGATTTCTGCTTTCTGAAACTTTCTGTGGTGTAGTTGATCTTATGCCTGAAGCAAAGTGAAATGTGAAATTGGGTTTCTGGATTCAATCAGGGGGTAAGTGCCAGTGCAGCAACTGCTCCCTACAGGATCCACTCTGTCATTTTCATGTTTGCTAATATATTTTACACTTTGCTGTTTCATCCATTTGTTTGCAACTTTTGCATTTGATGAATTTACTACTTACTGTGTGTTTTTATGTATGTTAGATTCTAGGACTTGGTTTTCTTTGTTGCTTTGGAAAACCACTTCTGCTCCAGGTCTGCGTTTCTGTAAGGAATGGTGCTTCAGCAATGTACAGCCATGCATTGTCGAGTGGCAGCTTGTCCCTCCTCTGGCCATCCCACACCTGTGCACTCCTGTGCAGATTCCTGTGTCTCACTGTTGAAGGCCTCTGCTGTCGTGCCTGGGCTGTGTTTCCCTAGATGAAGTTCCTTGTGTTTGTAAATACCTCATTCTGCACGAAGTGTCTGCTTGTGACTACTGTCTGTATAAATCTGTTTCCTTACCAGGCCATGAGAAACAAAAATAGAACAAAGTAGCTGTAGCAAGCTGATGAGGGGTTGCTGTTTATATCTAAATCAAGTGAAAACAAAGCTCCACACAAGTCAAGTAAAGTTTGAACAATACAAGCCTCAATCTCAAGTTCATGGGAACACATTACAAGGTCTTTAGCTTGTTACTGGCAGTAGCAATATTTGGTTTCAGGGTTGCCAATACTGGGCAGTTACAGGGTTATAGGGTTACTTGGCCTGAAGTACTTTGTTTTCCTTCGCTATCTATTGCACAGACACAAAAACATGCTTAGAAAATTGCTAAAAGCAGTTGGGCCTTGCAAGAAAGCTTATATTGGGATATGCGACATTTGTGATCAATTATGCCCTTATGTTGATGCCTGAAAGTCCTGCTGTGTGTTGCTTTGTGCAGAGAGCTCTCTAAATACATGAGTCTGACTTGCACTGCTCTCAGAGAATACAGTGCTAGCTCAGGTGGTTTTGTGCTGCGTACCCATAACTGAAAGGTGGGAAAAATTTGTGCTGGTGGAGAATGGACACACCAGAGCAAACGGCCTCTTTTTCAGAGGCAGGGTTGGTGGGCAATCCCAGCCCTGTGAGCAGCCTCATCCCCTGGCCTATGATCCACTGCTACACAGGGAGCATCAGGAAAACAAGCTGACTGCTTTGGGAGTGCCAGCATGGTGTGGGTGTTCACCGAAGCATCTGTTCCAACAGCATCAGGACACGTTTTGTCGTAGCTATCACCAGGTGGTGCTGGTGCCCATAATCTTCCACTTTATATTTTCTTCAGTGTCATTTTTGATTCTCATGGAGACTTGGTATACTGTCAGTATCTTCAGGTTCTATGTTATTTTTAGTGTAATAAAAACTAGAAAGTATTGCTGTATGAAGCACAGGGCAGATTCCTTCCAGATCCCAGAAGTGGCTTCTCTTTAAAATAGAGCCTTGGGAAAGATGCTTCCTGAAATGTAAACGCTGGGCTGAGGTTCTTGGAAATGTTGCAGGCTTCAGGAGTATCTGAATTCCACAGGAATATACATATATATACCAAATAAATTTTCACTTTAAATACATTTAGGTTCACGTTCATTGTGTTTTCTTACAATGTGAAGCTTACTTTCAAAGCCTTGAAATGCTCTGAGTCAGGAAAGTAATGGCAGTGGCTTAGGTGGGAAGAAAGCTGGCATTTTTGATCAGGCCAAAGCCCCCACCCTCTTATGCTCTCACAGGCCTGTGTGTTTATACACTTATTTCACTAATGGTACAGGGAACATAACTAATTTGTTAATGCAGAGGCTGTGAATCTGTATCTTTGCTAGTATGCTTTCAAGATAGTTTAAAGTGTTTTGGAAAACACTTGCCGTTTATCACAATGGTTTCATGATCTTAGCCATTTTAGTCACTAGCAAAAATGTACTTAAAGAAGAGGATATTACAGAAATCTTACGAGTTTAAAGGTTTGTTCTGTTTTTCTGTTCTGTTTTTGTGGAACAGAATAATTTTGCAATGAGGAAGTGAAATTGATACAGTTGATCAAAATTTAAAGTTTTTGGATCTAAGTATAATTGAACAGCTTTGGCAAAAATGTATATGGATACAAACTGTTTAATAAAGAATATTATGGATAGAAAGTTTGCAGGTTATTAAAAATGCCTGAAATACATTTTGCTCTGTAAATCTTGCACCTGTGAAATTTCATTTGAAAGATAAATTGCTCTGGGCAAGAGACCAAATGGAAGTAGCTGAATGACAGCAATTTGGTAAGAGAATGAGAATGTGTTGTAGCCAAAAGGATGCGGGTGCAGTTTTAAAAATCTTTTGAGAAAGTAACAATCTTGTTAGACTTATTAAATAGAATGTTTATAGGCATTTTTTAAAACCCCTGCTGATTTTGAACAGTGTAGTGAAATCATCTAGGACTGATGTTTTTCAAATGGTAAATAGTCTGTGCTGGCGGCTGCTGCTATAAAGTTTTATTTTATTAGTTTGTAACTTAGCAATTCAGTTAGAATTTCAGAACTGGTATCACAAAAATATCACAAACTTGTGTATTTAGTTTTCATTTAATGATTGGAGGAAGGAAGAAGGACTAAAAAAAATGACCATGATTAATAAAACAAACAAAAAACAAGACAGGAAAAAAAAACTGAAACATTTTTAAAAAAAAAAAAAAAGTTGGTGCTTCTTGCTTTTTATTTGCAGATACAGTTAGCATAGTGAGGAATAATCTAGAAAAGATGCTTGTATTCATTTTTTTTTGTCATAGAATATTATACAATCACTTAGTCAATTTAATAATTGGTTAAGTCTGAGCCCATAAAAGGCAAGTATTTCTGAAGCTGCTTTTAATGAAAGCAATCTCTTTTCTATTTAGGAAGATATTTTTTGTTGACACAATCCAGTTCAGTTAAAATGAAGACAACATAAAATGTCAAATTTAATCTGATTCTGATATATGGAAACACGCTTCAGTATGGAAATATTGTTTTCATAAATCAATGAATTGAAGAATGTACATTGAGTTGTAGGCATAAAACTAAAAATATCCTAGAGAAAGTATGCACATTGAATTACACTATAAATCTGTGGTTCAGGTCCCTGGGCCTATATTTGTGCTGTTCAATGACATCTGAATTAAAGGTGACTTAATAGTTGATTATTATTTTGGAGTTTCAGGAGCTGATTTAAAATAAAATTTTGATTTAAATCTTGGCTGAAAGAAAATTTTCAGGTTCTTTCAAAAAAATAAAAACCCATAATCCTACACAAACTATTTAATGCTGTTATGACTTTAAAAAGGGACAGTGCACCATTCCTGGAACTCATTGTTTTAAGTCCTTTAACAACCATCTAAATCATCCAGATCATGGAAGAGCAGACTTAAATCTCTGCTTTTGAATGGAGTGGATAATTTTATTGTTTTATTTCAGGGGAAATTGATAGCTATTGGGGTAGTTATCCTGATTTCAATTTTCACGTATGAACTGTTGCACTTCATGCAAGTTTTAAAATGTTACTGAGAAAGCATGCCTTCTTTTTAATAGCCAAAGATTACTATGCGAGTCTGAGAGGTGGATTACTGAACTCAAAGATCTGCTACAGTTATAAAAATATTTGATATTTACACGAACTAGAACTTAGAAATAACTGCACAAAAAATTCTCCATTTTAGAATGTCATACGCCGGGGTGCTCAGACACACTCTGGAGTCCCCATCCTTTAACATACTCAGTCCAGTTTTAGACAGCCCTGAGCAACCTCAGGTAACCGGATGACTTGCTATGAGCAGAGGATTGAATCAGAGCCAGTTTTTTCTAACCTCGATATTCTGTCTGTCTTTCTAATATCTGTTGCTCAGATACTTTTCTAGGATCTAGAAAAACACAAGTGTTTGTATATCCTAAATGAAAGTACTGCTGCAAATATATTTTATATTTTGTTTTGTATCTGAGCCACATCAGTACCCACTGTGTAAAATCAAAATATCATTTCTGTGCTTCTTTGTTGTTGTTTTTTTTTTTTTCCCCTGCAATAAAATGAATTAACAAAACTTGCATATTTTGGCAAACATCTGCATGCATGTCTGCACATGCACATCTAATATTTTTGCTCTCGGCTTTGGGTTGCCCTTGAAAGGAAGCCTGTACAAATGAGCTCCTTAATGTCCTTGTTTGCCATGTCTCAGAACGTATCACCTTTCGAGTGAGATAGGTGAGAAGGGGCATTGGCCACCCTCTGTTAGGAGCTGGACACGTGCTTCTAGATAGCATAAGCGTGCTTCTTCCTTCATGGGAATATGACATTAATCTCCTTCAAGATGAGTGCTACTACCCTGTTCTTGCACACACGCTGGAGATCAGAATAAAGAAGGTTGTCCTCCTCTGGAACGTTGATCTAGGATTTGCACAGTAACTCAAGGCTGCGTTTGGCAGTAGGCCACCCTCAAAGCCAGTTTTCACAGGCCGCATAGCCTGACTGTTCTTTCCTCTGCCTCCTTTACCTTAACTTGCTCAAGAGACTTATGTAGCCTTTAACACTGATGGCCACTTAGTGTATTATAGTATAACATATAGAAGGCATGTCATAAAGAACTGAAAAAGCATTTTACAGTGTATGCATTCTTTTTATAGAGGAATACTCCATTTACCCATTCAGTTGAACAAAATTTAGGTAGTAATTAAAAGCGTTTAACCCACATAAAGAATTTTATGTGGGCTATACTATTAATTTTATTACAGAAATTGCATTTAACTTAACAACTGATGACCTTATCTTAATGCACTAATGTATTTTTCATTAAAATGAAACATCCTGCTAGCCAGGCAATAACCAGCAAGAAGGGAAGAGATGGAAGAGGTCCACAGTATACCATGTACAACATCTGTCTTAAAGAAAAAAATAGCCAGTAATGCAGCATTTTTCAATTTATTACTGTGTCAGATCGGAAAGTTTAAACTGTAATTAAATGGTTGGGAACTACTAATACACTGCCATTTTACAACCTGGATGGCTTCTACTGCTGAGCTGTCCTACCTCCTTCAGTAAATTACAGCTGTTGCTTGCTCTTTTATGCGTGCTTTTACATGTGGGAAATATTAATCATCGAGGAAGATTACTGAATGCATTTTCAGACATCAGAACAGCCAATATTTTTCCTGTCATATCTGGCTTACACCTGTTTGCTACAATGTTGTATGTTTTTAGGGGCTTCTTGCGTTCGTATTGTATGCTGATAACTTCATCGAAAAGACATGCGTTATTATCTAAGTGACTTAAGTTTATAACACTATGGAAGAATGAATATGTAAATGATACTGACTTTGCTGTCATGAGATAGTTTCTGAAGTACAAGGAATAAGTATTATGATATTAGTGCTTTTAGGAGCAAAAAATATTTCTAATGTCATTACTACTGGTAGGAGACGTAAAATGTGAGTTGTATTCGTGGATTGCACACAGAGCCTTATTCAGTCAAGGACATTGCCCTACTATTAGTGAAAAAGCTGTGCTGCTTCTGTTCAGAAGTGAAAATACTCCATGCTTCTATGGTTTTCAAGAGCACAAGCCACGGAGGACTATTCCGTGTGACTGATGGCTAGGCTAATTATCCTGATGCAGTAGTCAGATAAACTTATTTGTTCAAAGGATGTATCTTTCAAATAATACTTCTTGAATCTGGAAGAATTTGACTTCATTTAGGTAGGTGTTTGGGATTTTTGTGTGGTGGTGCATGTGTGTATGCATGTCCACGTTTGTTTTTATTTTCCTAGCCAACTTCTGATATGTTCCACTTGTAGTAAGGTTAGCTACTTTCGGTGGTGTGGTGAGTGTTGTCAGGATGGCAGAAATGGGCTAAACTGAGGCAGACAAATGTGGTGTGTTAGTCTGATTTCTGAGGCAGGTATATGCCTCTGGAGAGCAGGCTTGCTCAGGGCTGGGTTGAATTTTAAACGTCTCCAAGGATGGACACTCTGCAACATCTGGGCAGCCTGTGCCAGTGTCTGACCACCTTTCACACTGCAGAAAAGCTTTCTTATTTTTGGGTGGAATTTGCCGTATTTCTATTTGTGTCTATTTCCTCATACTGACACTGGGCACCCCTGAGAAAGTCTGACTCTCTTTTCTTTCCCATCAGACATTTATTCCACGTGGATAAATTGCTCCTGAGTATTCTCTGTTCCATGTTCCAGGCTGAACAGTTCCCAGCTCTCAGCCTGACAGTTGCTCCAGTCCTTTAATCATCTTCGCGATCCTTCCCTGGAGGAAGTATCGGTATGTCCAGGTCTCTTTTGTACTGGAGAGCCCAGCACTGGGCCCAGAACTCCAGATGTGGCCTCACTAGTGCTGAGCAGAGGGAAGGATCACCTCCCTTGACCTGATAGCTATGTTCTGCCTAATGCAGCCTGGAGGAATGTTTGGCATTCTTTCTGCAGAGGAGCATTCCTGGCTTATGGTGAACTTGGTGCCCACATGGAGCCCCAGGGCCTTCTCTGCACATTTACTTTCCAGCTTGTTGGCCCCCAGCCTGTACAGGGACATGAGGCTTTGTTCCTACCTAGTTGTGGGATTTTGTACTTGCTATTGTTGAATTTCGGAAGGTTAGTGTCATCCCAATTCTCTGGCCTCTTGGGGTCCCTCTGAATGGCAGCACAGACCTCCTGTCCGTCAGCTAAAACTAACACTTTGAAATCAGATTTTTACACTTTGATATTTGTTCTTATTTGTGTTATTTTGTTTAGTTTTCTATTTTAAAATTGCTTTTTAAGGTAAATACAACATATATGTATAAGTGGGATATATTTCCAATTTCTGCAAGATAGCAAAAGGCCATAAATAGCTGCTGATAGTACAGTAGTTTACATCCTACTTTTAAGGGATTGATTTATACCCTTCATGGAGCTTGGTTTTTCTTAATGGGGATGAATTGGAACATACACAAGCTTATGACTTTGTCAATTTTTGCGCTAAGAAAGTCTACCAAGCTGTAGGGAACTAGGTGCTCCCAGTAAATACAAGATAGCAGTTAGTATCAAAATTTTAGCAGTTATTTTAATTTCCTTGCTAGTGGTCAAATGAAAGGATAATTGTAAAATATCTTAATTTTTTAGTGTTCAGTTTCTCCTTTAACAGTATTACTGAAGATCTTACAGCTTTTCTACTGCATGCTTGTCTGCCTGCCTGTGACATGCTTGCCAAAGTTCTTACTCGTGAATCTGTACCTTGAGGAGAACCATGTTAGATGCTTGTCTCTTATCGATATGATGCTGAAGATGCTTCAACTATAAAAAATATGTCATGTGGGAGGGAGTCTGCTCAGATATCTACTGTGAGACACTGTGAAAGGGATGTGGCTGAGATAGCGGGTGGCAAAAAGAATAACAGGTAAAAGCCTTGATGGTAGTGTAAGGGTTTCGTGCTACAGTGAGTGAGGCTTGTGAGGCCCCAGGGTCTCACAGGGGGCTGTGTTATTTCTGGCTGTGGCCCCAGGGGCATGCTGCCAGCTTGGATGGGTCATCACTTGAGATTTAGCAGCCTCAGCACACAACACATGGCAGATGCTTTAGCAAGAGGCAGGAGACATTGTCAGGAGATCTGGTAGGTCACCAATGCACCGCTCTTGCTGCTGGGAGGGGGCGATACTGAGGTAATCCTTGGTAAATTGCTAGCTTATTTTTTTGCTTCTCACTGAGATTCAGTGAGTACTTATGGCCCCCTCCAGGGTGAAGTTAAAAAGGTCTTTAACCTGCTTAAGCTCTTTAATCTCTTTGATGTTGTGCTGGAAGAAACTAAAAGCAGTATCACAAGGGTTCTGGTCATGATCGTGTCACAGGAAGAAGGAATAAAGACCCTCTTAGCTGTCTTTAGTTGAGCAAATGCTTTCAGTCCCCCTTGAAGTGAAGGCCAACAGCTGAATTTAGACCTGTCAGAGGAGGTTTGAACTGGCCTGCGTGGTTTTGCCCTGAGGTGGACTGGAAGCACTTGTGCTGTCAAGGTCAGATGAGATGTGGATGAGGAAACTTCACTGTTTCTCCTGGTCTCCTGTACCTCAGCATATTCCTCACTGTGAGCAGAGCTGGCCAGAGCACATGCTAATCCATCACTTTTACTCACATATCCGGCATGCTAACTAAATTGACTTGAAGTTCAGAGGTCTGAAACTTAAGTGTGGCTTATCCTCTGGGCTGAGACAGATTATTCTGAGTCAACTTGTTAAATTTCAGACCAAGCTTCTTAAAAACACAGCCACTCCAAGCAGTCAGTCTGGCAGCATAGCAAACACCTGGTTTACCGTGGCAGCATGTTGTCTGCAGAGATTCTGGGCCTGAGACACACAAGAAACTAGTGGGGTGATAAGTGTAGAGAGGAAAAAATTGTGTCTGGATATGCACGTGCTATTATCTACTTTTCATAGACACGAATGTGAAAAATAAATTTGAGAGAAAGAGAACAAAAGGTATGTACAGCTTGTGAATTACTGACTGCTATTTGTGTAGGTTTCTCCAAAAGTAATACCTCCTATTTATTTCCATGGAAACTACAAAAAACACAATAATATTATTTGATAGAGCAAATTCTGAGTACAAAACACTATTTTTCAACATAGTCACCACCATTAACTGTGCATTTTCTCCAGCAATGAACAAGAGCCTGCGAGTTGTGCTTGTAAATATCCGCACCAGCAGAGGTGCCCCACTGTTGCCACTGTTAAAATGCACCTCCCACGGCCTCTCTGTGCTCATATCCACTGTCTGGCCACCATCAACATTCAGCAAACATCGATGAATATCAATGGGTACCATTTTTTCTGCATGGAAGAATTCAGTTCCATACCTTTGCTTCACCTGCTCTTCCATGTCAGATGCCATTTTGTCAGACTGCCCCTCTGCTGCCATCTGTCACATGGCAACAACATGGAATGGAATATGGGCGGGAAGGTTCAACCTCGACTGCCATACCACCAACATCTGCCTCTGATGTTGTGGGCCAACATGATAAAATAGGAGGCATTACTTTCAGGTCAGGCCTCATCCAATACATTTATTAGAACATGATGAAATAAGAGTTCATCTGAAATATTAACGTTAAGTATGACTTGATCAAAGTTAGAAAATATAAATTCTTTATTCATTTAATCACTTCATCTAGTTGTACCCTTTGGGGTTATTTTTAGCAAGCTACCTGTGAAAAAGTGTGATTGAGCATCGGTCAGTAGTAACTGTGACTGGAAAAGTGACAGTGCAACAGATTATGCAGGAGTGACTGCTCTTGTTTGTTTTCTTTTATGGTAAAGAAACAATTTAAATGAAAACTGTACCAGTCAGACCTGACAATGTTGATTGTTAGACTGTAACTTTAGAGGGAGCCTGTACTCCATGTAGGGAAACATACCCTCCTGTGCACTGAATTGAGAAGAAATATGTGTACTTCTACTGGCATGTCAGCCTGAACCCCCTGGGTGACATCCAAACTTATGTAATTGCAAGACCTAGATGACATTAATCATTCAACCACAAATTGAGTTTCAAGATAAAGAAGTATTTGTCTTTCTTTCAGCAAATACACCACTCTTGAATACATAATCATTTCATATATTTGCTGGGCTTTGAGAGAAAAGTTGAGCACAACGTAGAAGAAAGAATATACTGGGGGGGGGGAAACCCCAAACCAAACCCACTTGCCTAATTTATTGTTTATGTTTACTGAATCACCAACTTTTTCTGTTCTTAATAATAATTTTGTATTTCTTTCGAGTCTGCTCAACTCCTCTAATGCTTTTTGTGCTTACTAGCTTAATGTAAATCTGCAAGAAAGAGACCCTAATTTTGATATTTTGCTCAAATTTAAGCATTAAAGAAAGTCAGTAGTGCAAATAATCAAGAAACTCTTTGCAATATGGAAGTAGACCTTCATCTGTGTGCTGTTTGCATTATATATAAAGATGTCTCTTTTAGGAAGAGTGATGACCTTGTCATGCAACTGCCTGCCTGCCTCAGTCTGGGGTCATATAACTGGGCTAGGGGGTGCATATGATAAAGAATATGTAAAGCTTTAAATAGATACTTATACTGGAGGATTCAGAGCCCCATTAAACACCCACAGATGGTGGAGAGGTATTGAGGAAGGATGCTTTGGCTTTGAGTATTTCCTTAATAATGTCATAGTGGAGCAGTAATTGGCAGGCAAAACAGTTCTGAAGGTGGCAGAAGCCTGCCTGTTCCCTCTGAGAGGCATCAAGCTCTTCCAGTTGAAATGGCTCCCCACCCCTTTTTTTTTTTATCATACAGATTATGCTTTGACATTCATTATGTTTTCTCAACTCAGCAGATATATTTAGAAATTTGGAAACAAAGCTGCCACTAATGTCAGAATAAATAACAATTTGGGGAGGAAAATTGTTTAGGCTTTATGCTTTTAAGAAGCCTCTAAGGAGACTATTTCCTGAAGCTTCAAGATATACTGGCTATTTTCTTAATTTCTCTGTAATATTCCTGTTATGGTTAGAGATTATTGTATTTATATTTGCTTCAAAGATGCCATGTTTAAATAACAAACTCAAAAAGTAAGGACCTGTCAGTTATGCATATACTGTAACATTTCTGAGTTTTTGCAGGGTTCTGTGGACTTCCTTGTCAAATTGTTGGAGCGGGTCCAGAGGAGGGCCACGAGGATTATCAGAGGGCTGGAGCACCTCCCCTACGAGGACAGGCTGAGAAAGTTAGGATTCTAGCCTGGAGAAGAGAAGGCTGCGGGGGGACCTGATAGCAGCCTTCCAGTACCTGAAGGGGCCTACAGGAAAGCTGGGGAGGGGCTTTTTACAAGGACAGGTAGTGACAGGACAAGAGGTAATGGTTATAAACTGGAAGAGGGTAGATTTAGACTAGATATAAGGAAGAAATTCTTCACTGTGAGGGTGGTGAGACACTGGAACAGGTTGCCCAGAGAAGTCGTTGATGCTCCCTCCCTGGAAGTATTCAAAGCCAGGCTGGATGGGGCTTTGGGCAACCTGGTCTAGTGGGAGGTGTCCTTGCCCATGGCAGGGGGGTTGGAACAAGATGATCTCTAAGGTCCCTTCCAACCTGAACCATTCTATGATTCTATGAAATTTTTGAAATTGAAGTGATGTTTAGTAACTATGAGATTCTGTCTTTTCATTTGGCAACAGTGATTGAATTTCTTAATGTTTATTTTTCCTTTATGTGGTATCTTTCACTATGTACACCAAATTGATTTTAGAATGTACTTTAGGATGGGTATTGGTATAATTTCATTACAGAAACTTATCAGAGACCTAAACAAAGTACCTCATTTTATTATATTTCCAATCAGCTGCTTGTCATGAGGGCTATCCTTTATTTTTAAATTCCTGAAATGATCATTGCTACAAGCAGGCTGTTGTAATTTTTGTGTTTTGAAGTTTATTCTGCTTAAATTTTTATACCACATAGGCTACATATGTTGTAGTCATGTTAAAGATTCCCACAGCGTTCCATCTTTATTTAAAAACTACTTTCCAATTTTAATCCAATTTTTAGAAAATCTCTGAAATACAGCAATTTAGTGAATGGGAGGTTAGTTGGCTTTGCATGTGGATCTGGGCGTCCTGTGAATTTTCATGAAAAGTAGAATTTTTTGAAACTTCTGAGTGAACACCTTTGTAGGGTTATTAGAAAGTTTGTGTACCAAAGACATTTGGGGGTAAATCTCTGCATCTTGGAGAAGTGGCAGAGAGAGCTAAAGAACAAACCATTTACTAAGATGGGAGCTATAGTAACGAGTGTTGTGTTTTACTCTGTTAATAAAAAGCTGTTGTCCCCTTGCTATCTTTTACTTATCTGTAGATGCAAAGATCACAAGAAGAGTATAGAAAGAGCTGAATTGTTACTGTAAGTGGAATGCTCCATGGAAGAGGTGTTTTGAATACAGACATTGGAAAGACAGTAGAGGACGTGCTCTGAAACAAGTTAATTTAAATGTACTATTTCTGCTGAAAAGAGGAGTGGGGTTGAAATCTGCATGCCTATTCAACATACAAAAATTAAATTACAGGTGATGTTACGTGCTGATTCAGGTCTATATGTTAAAATAATTTGGGGGAGGTACTGAGTCTCTTTCAATGTTCTTTTCAAAAGGAATGCTAACTTTTTGACACTGCTATAGCTTAAATGATAATTAAAGAAGTCTTGAAGCAAGAAGGAGATAAAACGTGCAGAGCATTTTTCTTCTCTTATACACATGTAAATCTCATTTAAATTTCTCAGAGTTACCTAGCAAAATCTCTCACTAGTAAGACAGAACAAATGTGCTATCTTGTAGCTTCTTGTCAGGTTGTGGTGATCTTCCTAAAGACTTATTGTACAAAACATTAAAATCTATATGTGCTGTGATGTTGTATGACTTAATAAAAATCATTTTGTGCTTAAAGAGATTGTGCTTAAAGTATAACACTTCTTGAATTAAAGCAGAATAACAAATACCAGTTATGTAGGACTGCATCACTTTGCCATACAAGTTCTAAGTAGGACTCTTCCTGGAGAAAAACAAGGTTTTACTGCCTAATTTATCATCAAAAAGGAATCTTATTGTCATAATGAATTAAATGTTAGACAGTTAGAGGGAACCACTTGAACCCGATGATATCTTCTTGCTGTTATTCACTGTGCAGAATGCTACTTGCAGTATGAAAAGAAAATAAACTTTCTGTTGAAGGTATCAGTTGTCCCTATGTATATATAAAGTTATCATTACTATTATCATTTTTTTTCTCCTCCTTTTCTGTCTTAGTAAATAGTTTTTATCTCAAGCCATGAGTTCTACTTATTTTATTTTATTTTATTCTATTCTCTCTGTCGTTCCACTGGGAGGGGAGCAAGTGAGCAAATGACTGCATGGTGCTTTAACCTGCTCGGTTAAACCACAACAAGTTCACTGTACAGTGTGGTTGAGGATCATGGCAAGTTAACAAACAGAATTTCCCTGGAAGGTGAAATTACTAAAATATCAATGCTTGTGTGACATTTCCAACAGTCTAAGGAGAAGAAAGGTCTTTTGAGAGACAAAACAATGAAATAGATGGTTTTTGTGTGCCACTTGCCTAGGTCTTTGTTTAGCTGGAATAAATCTGCAAGAAATGGCATCATTTAAAGGGCTACATAATCTGTGGGAGTTGATGATGAATTTTTAATTTGAGAAAGACTGTCTTTTTACAAAATAAGCCTCATGATCTAAGATGTAATGACTACAAATTGCTGTTTTAAATGCCAAGGCTGTGCCTTCATTATTTTTTGCACATTAAATAATGATTTTAATAAAAGTCTAGAGTTCATGTTCTCTTCTGAAAGCTATTACCTCTCAGCTACTGGCATATACCTCTTTGTCTAGAGGGCAAAGTGAACAACATCTCATATTTTTCTTAGGCGCTATATGAAAGCATTAATTTCCTTCTGATGCTTTGATGGAACTGCAGTGCTGTGGGGCAAGTTAATGCAAAATGATCACATTTTCACTCATAATCAATATAGCTGTGTGACAGTAGGCATCTATTTTTCATTTCAGCATTCAGTAAAGCTGAATGATGTGTGAATTTTCTGCAAAAAGATCTTTTTGAAAAGCAGGAATGGAAATAGCATTTTTAGCAGGAGACTGAGCCACTTGGATATTACTGAAGTTGCCTCCTGGCAAAGAAAAATCTCTGTTTTGTTGCACACACACCTTTTCCCTTATCGCTTACCTGTTGCATTTGAATAATTCAGATACTTGCTGCTTCGCATAAGAAAACAAAACAACAACTAGCTATCAATTTCCTGTTAGGTTTCTGGTGGAGTTATTTCTTCCATTTCATTTTCTCTGTCTGCTCTTTGACTTTTTATACCTGGATGATGGAAGCACAAGATGCTGAAGATGCCTTGTTCATTATTGAAAGTAGAATGATGAAATGAAAGAAAAATGTTTTAAAGATAGAAATGTAAGTAAAGATGTCTTCATGATTTTCAAGTTTTTAAATGTCTAGGCACAGAAACATGAATATCTGCATATTAATATTGAAAGCAGTTTGTATGCTAGAGGGGAAACTGATACTGGAAATGTGCTGTAATTGTTTCTGTTATTCCATAGACACAGAAAAAACCCCACATTTGATATTTGCAATCAGAAGCAAATCTTCTTATAAAGAGTAACTTAACTGTTAGTTTGAATACTGTTCCAAAGGCTTGTGGAGGTACCAGCCTTCTCTGCAGCCCAAACACCTCCCTGTCCTCTCTCCACTCCCCAAACCCACTCTTCAAACTCAAACTGTAAAATGTTATCGTGTGAGGTACTTCAAAAACTTTTAGGTGTAAGGTACTACAGAAAAACTATTTTGAAAAAGTTTACGAGTATTATGTTCAAAAAATACAAACAACGACAACAAAACTATTTCCTGTCCCTCAGCCCCAGTTATGAACATTTATTGGGAACACAGTAAATCATTCTTATTATCAAGTGACCAAGATTCAGAATATATTAACACATAATATTTTAATCACTCAGGAGAGCAAAGAGAAAAACACCTCTTCAATAATAGAAAATGTTAACTCTTTGAGGGGAAAAAAAATATCAGTAATAAAGTAAGTTGAACTGCAGATGTTAAAAATTTCATTTATAGACTTAAAGCTAAGGCATTCAGTAATAAAACTTCTATTCCTATACTGGTTGGAAGACCCTCCTGAATATGAATGGCAAGCTTCTTTCCTGAAATTTGCCATCGTATACATAACAGGAGACGTCTGAACAGAAAGTTAAGTTGAAAAGTGAAACTGGTGTTGGATCTATATCAAATAAAATTACATCATTTGCCAGGGATGTAGAAGTTCATCCTCAGCCTTAATCTAACTGCACTGATATAACAACTACACCAAGAACAATAGTGAACTCTTTTTTTTAAATCCTTTTTGACAGCAGTGATGCGTATTAAAGCCTTTTGGTTTTTTTTAGGTTTGTTGGAGTAGTCACTTTTAAAGTAACACAATGATAAACTATCAAGTTATTGTAGTGGAAGATAACTTTAAGTATTTCAATAAAGAGATATGAATGCAAAATATTGCCCTAAGTCTAAGAATTCAAAAACTAGCAGGTCAGAAATCATGTAACTATAATCCATTGATGAGGACGTTGTGAAATACATTATGGAAGATTAGCTTTACTTTAAAGCTCTATTTCTGTTGAGAGTGCAAGAAATCTGAGTTCTTGTTTCTTCAAAGCACTGATGTATAATGTAATACAAAATCACTGTATTATGCAAAGGTTCATGGTGGCAGGGAAATGAGTGAAAAGAAAACAAAAAACCTTTGCTCACTCTGAGAAAACAAACTTTGGAAGTCTGAGAAATGGATCTCACCACTTGTGCATGTGAAAAAGCAGAGAGACTCCTTTCTGACTTGCTATATGTAAATGGGACCTTGAACTTCCCTTGCAACTTGATCAATATCTGTTGCATTGCTGGAGAAGTCTGTTAGGTTGCTTCCCTTTCCATTACCTGGAACACTGAGCAGGTTTTATGGATTGTCCCAAATATGCAGCAGATCAGTCTTGAAATAATGCGTGAGGTATTTTTGCCTTGCAACAGTGCCATGCGATATCTTAATTACGTGAACTTGTCTTGCAAGCAGGGTGCTGGATGAGCTGAGGTGACTGTGACAGACACTGCTTTACCAGTGGACTGGCAGATGCGTTCATGTGAAGAAGTGGTGTTTGTAAATTCTGCCTATTCTTCAGAATGCTTCCACCTGCCAAAGCAGCATGACCCTCCTGTTATCTGGACTATGTGTCAGCCAGCTGTTTCCTCTTCTGGTCTCTCTTTCTGCCAGAATAATGAAGTGGCTCCTTTTGAGGCCAGAGAAAGAGAAGACTTAAAAACTGGTCAGAATACGGATGATTTTCTTTGCTCTTGTAACATGCTCTTCGTTTGCTTCATTTAACTAGTAAAGAAGTGATGTGACAAGGTTTCAGTCTCATGAGATATGACAGATTGGGCACCATCTAATTTGAAAAATAAAATCTTGACAGCTAGATGTGGAAATGTTTTTTATCCTGCAGGGTCTGGTGGTCTAGCACTCTTTAACAAATACACATGACCACTGATTTGTCATCCTGAAGACATAATTGCTTATTGGGTGCCATCTGTGACTATGGCTAAACCTTTCAACAACTGATATCTAAGTCTTGCTAACTGCATTTTGAAAAATACTGTATGCCCCAATTGTTGAAAGTTGCTATCCATGTTCTCATACTGTTAGTGTTTTCCTAAGTTAAGGAGGAAACAAAAAAAAAGATTCTTGGGCTAAAAAGGAAGGAGCTGAAACATTACACACGGGATCTTCTGACAATTCACTTTTTTGTTTGTTTCTGCAGGTATCATACAGAAACCCTCCAATGAGCTGTAGTCAGCTCATTTTTTGTAGAACTCACATACTTGAAACATTGATGTAATTCTCATAAGTTAGTCTGAGAAAAGATTGGTTGTGAAACTACTGGAAGGATCGGTGGGTGGGCGGGAGAGGCTGACATCAAAAGCATGATGATAAGATCCTATGAGTCAGTATCTGCACCTACCTGAGAAACAGGAATCCAGCGCTAATTAATATGGCTCATTGTGACTCCTTGGATTTATGCACCTGTGCTACAGGGGTTGATCTGTTGTGGTAAGCAATATTCCACCTTATAAATGGGTATACTCAGCAGCCATCTATGGCAGCAGGCTGCTGAGGGTAAGGGAAAAAATGCCTAGTTGGAAAAGAGCCTGGCCTGTGCCAAGGCCTGGTGTCAACTGTGTCTCCTTTTCCATCTCCACTGTCTAACATGAGCACTGAGCCCAGCTCTCCAGTACTTCCCTGTGATCTCATCTGCCAGTTGTGTGATCTTGGCCTCTACTCTGGCTGTTTCATGGTTCAACTTGACCAAAACTGAGGAGTTTGCCTTGCCTCACGGTGGTGATGACAAACCCTACAAGGTGTGCTTTGTCTATTGTGAAAAATAGAAATTTAACATTTGATTTCCCCTTTACTCCATACAGTTTCTTTTAGGGGACACATGCTGTCTTGGGGGATACGTTCCAGTCCAGAGATCTATTCTCTGAATGGACAACAGGAAATGTGATGTCACTACAAAACGGAGTTAACCTGTTTTCCACGTGATATGAATGTGTTTTAGTAGAAAAGATGTAGGAGCTAGTTAGGGATTCATGCTTTTTCCAGATCTGCTCTGAAACACTGATATGAAATTTCTTTGACTGCCAATGTGAATAATATTTATTTCACTTATAGTATAAAATTTTAGTTGGAACTGGTTTAAATTTTTTGCTAACAGGAATGTTGTTACTGGCAGACAGCTCTTGTGTTATTGAATATGCAGTAGGTGACAGGATTGCAGAGGCATAGCTTCACAAAAGCTTGTGAAAGTAGATGAAATTTTAACTTCTTTAACATGTAGAAAGCCTTGAGTGTCCTCTCAATTCTAATAACATTTTATCCTCCAGCAATACTCGTTAATGAACTTCACCTTAAAATTCATTGTGCTCTTCCTATTTCTTAATTTTATTACTTGTTCACGTGTGTTTGCATGCTGGTCATGACTTGAAACAGCTTTTTAGGATTTACGTGAGCTTTTGTCTTTCAGAGAGCTTACAGAGGTCCTTCTTTGTTCTCTTTTTCTCTCTTACCTTTTCTCTCCCCAGATCTTTCCTCCTTATTTCCATCAGTGAAGCTCCCCTGCCCCCTCCTTCTCTGTCCCCGTTCCTTTGGACTAGTAACACTCTCATACCTGGGATTCATATCCTATTTGGTATCCTTGACTTGTGGTCATTTCCTTACAGCTGTAAATCAAATTTTAAAAGTTTTATCCACCGCTACACACAGATCACTCTGTTCTGCACTGTATTATTACTGAATCTATAAATAAGGGAATAAATCATTGATTTCTGACTTATAAAGTATATGCCATGGCATATGAAAATATATCAATTTTTAATTCATTTCTGAAGGTGACCCAGTAGCAGATGATCACAATGCAAGTAAAATAGAAGTACGCATATAATACAGTCCCTGATGAGGTATTATATTTTAAGAGAGTCTGCAGGATTTATGTTTTCATATTTCTAATTTGCATATGTTCCATATTTGTTTTTAATCTAAGATCCTGTAATTTCAGACATGTAAATAAATTCAGTGGGTACTGCTGCCATCTCCTGGTCGATATCTAAAATTAAAAAATGATTTCAAAAATCTGTTGATTGTTTAAGTAAATGAGAATTTCAAGGTCTTCACTGCTAAAACTGAACTCAAAATTTTTCACATACGTTTCAGCCGTCAGTGTAGGACCCTAGAAAATGGGCAGATTGACTTTCGTGATCAAAATCTAAAAGTGCTTATATTTACAAGTATTACCCTTTGCAATTGCAAAAATGAAGGCCATAATGTGCCTGGTAGAACCTTTCACAAATTAGTTTATGGTCTATAGATGTTTTTCTTCATTTTGCTTTCCCAGTCAATGATCTTATTCCTTTTATTTTCTTCTGACAATATTTTTGCTTTAAAAGAAACAAAATTGGTATAATCTGTTTAATCACTGAGATAGTTTGAGGATGAGCTGGTTGAGCATCCTTGTTAACCTGTCCATTTTCATTGCTTTTAATAGAATAAATGACTTTCCTTCTGCTTCAGAGCAAATTTTACTGCTCTAAATGAATGTCGTATAAAGCTGTTTCTTAGCTGTGTGCTTTCCAGTATGCACAAAGCACATTAAGTCACAGAAAGAAAATGAAAAATCTGTTTTTTTCCTCAAAGTCTTTTGTAATAGCATGTTGTTCAAAACTAAGATATTCCTTCTCTGTTTCTGCTTGTCTTTTTAGTATGTTTACCTCATTTTGGATAAAGAAAGTGAAAACACCTCAAAATATGCTAATTTCATTTACAAATTGGCTGTTCTAATCTGTGCTCTAGGCCAGCAGGATGTGTTCAGTGTCTCAGAACTAGCTCTGCTATCAATCTTTAATTTCTTGTTCCTGTGAACTTTAACAAGTTCATTTTTAACACACAATTGTTGCAGTGATATTTGGCTTCTTACTTTACAACATAGTTCAGCTGACTGATCTTAATGTTAAGTGGCTTATTGACTCATGCATGAAATGAGAGAAAATACTTTGAAATTTTGCTTTTGTAATGTCAATTTCAAATTCAGCAGTCACTGTGATTCTGTATGTACTAGGGCAAAGGCACACAGCTTAAGCAAATCTGATGATTATACCTCATACAAAAGGTGAATTGGTCGGAGAGCTTCTCACTTCACTATTTTCTCTTTTAAGTTTAGCAATGTGACTGGAAAAAGTGAATGATATTATAAGTAACAAGAAAAAAGAGGACATTTGTCTGAAGATGACAGAAGAAAAAAAGAGCAAGTTGGTAAAAATCTATCAACCGCCATGAACTTGATTAAATGCCAAACTGAATTTAATCTCTCTAGTTTCTTTTGTGCCTTGTCTACAGTGTAACAACTTGGTTGTCACAAAGCACATCAGAATGTTACTGCTTCTTGTCCAATTCGGAGTAGTGGGATCAACAGAAGCAGTTAGAAAGTAATCCTATGAACGTAGATGGAAAGCACAGCTTTCTTTTCTACTTGTAAGATTCTGGAGGTGCCATGGAGAATTTTTCAAGCTTTCCATTTCTCCATTTCCTGTGATGTCAGGCATCTGAAAAAACAAACAAAAAATTCCCACAGACTCCCTCCCTATTCCTCTCTCTAAATAATTTGCTAAAAAAGTGGTGTGCTGAATGGCAGTTATCCAATCCAACTCTGAACAATCCTTCAGAGTTATGATTGCTTTGCTAAAGATTGAGACTACTTATGCAACTCTCTGTGAAAAAATAAAAGCACAGGGATGTACATGTGTGTGGAAATATTCCCCATCTGACTCTGAACAAATCACATTTCTTCTTTAGCAGGGTCCCTTGGAATGTTTCAGGCAGATCCAGAGAATTCCAACAGGAATTTTTCGCCTGGTTTCAAAATAAATGAACCCATTTAGATAATGAGCTCCTAGCAGCAAAACTTGTTCTTTCTGTGAGTTTGTATGGTGCCTGCTGTGGCATTTTGGATGTTGTCAAACTAGCTTGTATATGTACAGGAAGTTCAGTTTTGGGTAGAGTGGACGCAGAGCATGGTGGCCGGGCATTGACCAGTTACAAATTATTTGCAGTGTAATCCTTCCCTGCTACTACTAGTTGCCTTGGACTATGGTTTTAATTGTTTGACAGTCTGCAAATTTATGCTTTGGAGGGAAGATCTGGGCAAATTAGTTCCTCTGAATGTCAAATCAGGAAGAAAACTTAAGGACTCATCAGACTCAACATAAGTCTTTACTGAAAATTAGCATTTGTTTGCTAAATCTCGGGAAGTGTGGTCCTGAAACCACTTCTTAAATAAGAAGTAGGGATGGATGGGTTTGAAAATAATGTGGGAAGACTGATTTAAGAACAAAAGATGAGTGTGAAACTCTGATCTTTAATTCAGATGGAATACTGATGGGGTGTGGTGACTTGCAGTCATAATTCCTGAAGCGATGGCTGAAAATGCAAGGAACATGAATCAGGCTCTAACATAAACAGGTTCCATCTGGAAAATAGCACTTTGACTGTGCTTGTATTTTTCAAGAAGATAAAGGTGTGCAACTTAAGATTTTGAAGACTTGTTAAAACATAAAAACTGGAATCTAGAGAACTAATTTAGGAATGTCTTTGAGGTGTTTTGACCTTAGTATCATTGAACAAATATGATTGTTTTCACTCAGATCAAGAGAGCTTTTGAAAAATAACTGAAGAGGTTATACAGTGAGAGCTTTTGTGACTACAGAGCTTTGTTTTCTTCAGGAGAGAGAAGACAGTAGTATGTTGTTAATGATAAAAGCTATTATGCAACTATTGTTGAAAACAGCTAAATGAAAAAATATGAAGAATGAGTATTGTCTCATTTACTTAGTGCTTAGTTTTTCTGAGCCAGTACCAACCTGATTATTTAAGCTTAGCGATGCAAGTTTATTATGTCTGGATTCAGTATCTTTCCCAAAGAGCTGATGTTTTGATCACTTGAAGAAATGAAAGACTTCATTGCATGTTTGTGTGAATGAAGAAGATGGCATTAAGGCCAAGAATGAGGATAAAGAAATATAAAGAAATTAATTTGATTTGAATTCTGTAGTCTCATTTAGTTTCTACTCATATGTCACTTTCCACCATCATCTATTTATTACGCTGCTATACATCTTGTGTCTGGAGGTTTTCTTCCAGTGGTTGATTGTATTTCTTTGCTTGTCAGATAGCTGATGTGTGTGTATGATGTCCTTCATAAAGCTCTCCATGTCCTTGCCATTCTAGTGCTTAAGGAGAATATTTGTGCTGGACTACATTCAGGGAGTACAGCTGTTGCCCTCTGAGCGAAATGGTGGGACACCTGCAGCAGGGCATCTTGCCCAGCCCATTGGGAACAGGATGCAGAGATAAACAACTTGGCTGGGGGGGGAAAAAAAAAAAAAGCTTCAGGAGCAGTATATTTGTATCAGTGTGAGGCTGTGCCAGAGGCAAGTGGCCTCGTTTTTGGGACCTGCTGCAGTGTTGCTATTCTGTGCTGCTACAGTCCCATGTAGTTCTATCAGCTGCCTCAGAAATGAAGGAGAGATCTCTGTTCCACAGCTCTTTGAATTGTGTCAGCATGCCCCAAATTCCTCTCCTTGCCTTACGATATTGATTTAAAAAAAATAAAATAAAAAAAAAAAAATCTGGTTAGTGTAGCTGTGCTACAGTTTCTTACATGCATAAAAATCTCTCAAATTTACCATAGCAACAAAACTCTAATTCTTTTCTTTAGATAAAGATTTTAATTATACACATCTAAACATGAGTTTTTAGCTCTACTGGGTATCTTAAAATATCTACTTTGAGACAACTTTTCTCCTAAGAATTACTATTGCATTGAAATATTCAGCTTTTGAAGGAATAATTATTTAAACAAATGTACAGCTAAGGCTTCTATTGCCCAAAACCCTCAAACAATCTGTAGCTGAGGAGTTAATTGTGTTTACACTTTACAAACTGATCAGATCTGTTGGAATGACTGAAAAGCTTAGAAGTAAGTGGATAAATTATGATTTCATTCTACTGAATCCTTTAAACTTAGAGGACTTTCATGTATTTCTGACAAGTATGACTCTAACCCATGGTTTTAATGCTCCTTTCAGTAACACTTGAAGACATCTTGTATGATTGGAGTCTTGAATTTGCACGCTCTGTGGTGGTATGCATAATTGACTAATGATGTCTGTAATTTGCCTGTGTGATTAATTCATTTGAAGCTATAAATATTCTATATTAAATTATGCAGAAAGTCAGCAAGTCTTTTTTTTAGCTGATTTATTAAAATCAAATGTAATTCCTTTTTCTTTTTTCACTAAACAAACCAAGAATTAAAATAAATCTAATGGCATTTTCATGGGAAAACATCACGGAAACTGTAAGTAATATAGGTACATAGGTTTTGTACAATATGAAGAATGGAAAATGAAGGAAGGAAGTTTGCTTCTACCTGATTTTTAGAACTTACTCTCTTAATATCGTTACAAAATTATTCCATTAACTTAAGTTGAAATCAGTTGTAAACCCAACAGAGACCAACATCATGTAATTTGTTTTGGGAGTTTCCATGAGTTCTGCATGAAACAATCAGGTTATACTTTCTTTTACTTTTACAATAAATTAAATATTTTCTCTCTTTCTCAAAATTAAAATCTGAAAAAATATTAATGAAATGCTCAGAACTTTGGAACAAATTTTATCATTGTTTATTTAGTGGATAGACGCATTTTATTTTTGTTTGTTTTGACCTTGAGCTTACCTAAGCAGCCTATTACTTGGAGGCTGAAGCTTTGTTGGATGACTCTATTTTCCATATGTTCAGTGATAGTAAGTCATCTTGAGGCCTGATCTAGTAACACTTGTTATGAGATCAGTTACCTGATATTTATATTACACTCTGAATAGTCCAAACAAAGTTAGCAAAACAAAAATGATTTATTTTTCATTAAACAAATCAACAGTTGAGAAGAAAATCCTGTAGTGACAGTTTGGAAAAGATGCAAAGAGCTAATATCAGGAAGAAAAATGTGACTTGATTAAATCTTCAGGAAAGTTTCCTTGTCTTCCCTCACTCTGCACTCAGGCACACAGTGTATCATCCTTAATACATGTTGAGAGAGGACTGTTTTCCTGTCTTCCTTCTAGGAAATGCGAGGTGCTCTTCCTTCTGCAGTCCAAAGGGAACAAGCAATTCTTTAGTAATGTACCATCATTTCCATGCACAGGTACATGCAAGCCATCGTTGGGACTCCAGCTAGTTGCTCTTGTGTTTTAGTTCCTCCTGAATAACTTCTTGAAGAACTCCATGGTGATGTAGTGTTCAGTATAGATGACATTTTACATTCAATCATATGACGATACCTTTTCTTAGTTAAAATCTTATTTTAAAGTTTCGTACCTATTGGCTTTAATCTTCTGAAGGACAAAGATGTGAAAGCAGGACTAAAGTTGAGAATACAGATGTTCGGATGTAATGCGTGTGTCTGTGTGGTGAGAAAATCTCACCTTGTCTGTGGCCTTGGAAGCACTGCAGTGACCAAATCACAAAGACAAGGGTGCTGGCTGCCAACAGTCTGTACAGCTGGGGGACTGCGGACTTCACCTGAGGCTGGCAACAAAACGGGGAATAAGGAAATACGATATTTCTGATGTCTGAAATGCAAAGAAGCCAAGAGCAACAATATAAATGAATGCCTTTCCTATCTGGAAAAAAAACAACACAACAACCAAGCAAGATAAAGTAATGCCTAATGTTTTTCTGTGGTGATTTCTAAGAGTAAGATTTTTGGAGTAGGAGGCATTTTTGCAGGACTTGAAACTGTTCTGGGAGGAGGGGAGAGAAGTTTCTAGAATTTCTGCAGATCTGTGTTCACAGGAATTGCTTGTGTTGTAACTGGATATTGAAGGATAATTCAGCTGTGGAAGATTACTGTCTGCATATTTAAGATACTATATTTGAATGTGGATTTTAGAGGAGGACTAGTTAATCTTCAAAATACTAAACTGGAAAAATTATATTCTGAGATATTTCAAAGCTCATGGTATTTGCCTTAGAGCTTTCAGGTTAAACCCATGTCCTACCTAATATGTTAAATGAATGGCACTATTAAGAGCTGCAACAACAGTACGACATTAGAAAAATTACAGTGCTAATTGGCGCTGCTTTTACAGACCTTAATACTGCTACTTTAAGTTCTCATTGTTCGCTTAACATTTACATTACAAATCTTCTGATGAATAGCTTTTTGTACAGAATTGTCAGATTCTGCTTTGACAGTGCATTTAATTTAATGGGTATGTAATTCAGATAGGTTAACTCCAGAATGAAAGGGTCATCTTGAAAGTGTCTGCAACAGAAAACAGTAATTCCTTGCATCTTTTACAATGAGTCAGAAGATTGTTTGTGTCTACGGATGCTTAATCAGGAAAAGCATATGCAAACTGTAGGACCCACATGATACATATTACGTGTTAAATATGGAAATAACTTAAAGATAGAGGTACTCATAGTTAAAATGTGTTAGAAGTTTTCTTAGAAAGTGTACATTTCCAAAAACTTGGAAATCCTAGTTTAAATTGTATTATAATAGATCAGGTACTTGATTAGCTAGTGTATAATTCATGTTGTATTCCTGACACTCTGAAAACCAATAAATGGTGATGAAGCTAAATCAGTAAATTAATCTATTTTGCATTGAATGACAAGACTGTAGAATGTGATTCCATCATAAACTGAAGCAAGAAAAATACTCTGAATGTTAAATCAGCCTCCTATGGAAAATCTAATTATGATTTTTTTTTTTTTTTAATGACAGAGTAGCAATTTGTAAACTAATCACAGTAACTTCACTTTCCTTCCAAAAATATAGCATTTGACAGATGATTAACTCTTTTACGTGGATAGGATACTGCAATGTATTGGAAAATGGTTGGGAAGATATTGATGGTGGGAAGGCTGTAACTGTAAACAAAAAGGTGACAATCTGATGTTGGATCATTTTCTCTAAGGAGTCTCCTCTGTGCTCACAGGGAAACCACTCCAATCCCTCATCTTTCTTTGCTCCACTCTTCTCCCCCAAAACCTACCCATGTTTTCTTTTCCCCTGTCAATGCTAGTTGCATTAAATCTGTACCCAACTTTGATATTTCTGAAAAAAATAACTGAGGTGATCTCAGCCTCATAGTGCCACTGGTATGGTGACTGGGTGCTGCTGGGTGTGCAGGACAGCTCCTCCACAGTTCTCCAGCATTCCCCCTTCACCTGCCTGTCTGTTCCTCATGTAACAACCCCGTAACCATCTGCAAAGGCCAGCCTCTCCTCCCACTGCTGTCTGTAACAGCTTCTCGCAGCGTGAACTGCCACCTCCATGAATTCTCACACTGTGTCCAGCGGTTTCTCACACCCTGTTAGCCTTGGGCAGGGTCTCAGCAGCAGCCTGGTCACCTGCCAGCAGCCCTAACACAACATCTTAGACAGCACATCACTACCCTTTGTATGCTTGCTTTGATAGCATTGTGAAGGATCAACATTTTTTAAATTTCTCCTGACTTCCCTTCAGTTTTAGTAATACCTACTGGTGAAAGAATAATTAATTATTGTCTGTAAAATTTATAGGTATATGCTAGAACATGGCGGAAACTGTTTAAGAGGGACTGTAAGTTTTAATTTGCATGGTCAGAGCCCTGTGTGTACACCAGAACCAAATTCTGCTGAAGCCAGTCTGCTCTGCAGCATGAGCAGTACCTGAAATTTTCAGCCGTTTTCTGTGCCTTCTTTCCCAATCTCAGCTTCCTGGGGTGCAGTTCAAACTCATGCTCTGGCTGCTTCCCAGCCTGACATCATGCCGCTGAAGTAGAGAGTGGATGACCAAGTACTGAAAGGGGTGAGTTCTGCATAGGCAGGAGGCAGACAAGCCCCAAATGCCAGTCATCCATTTTTTAGATTTTATTCTTGAAAAATGACAGGCTCCGCAGTAGTGAAATCAGGCTGGGGATGTAGGTAGCTTGCTATTTCCATTTCAGCTCAGTGCTAGAAGATGCAGTGCTAGGCGGCTGCTAGACTCCAGTTTTTAGTCATCTTTGTGACTCTGGGAATTAGGTAACAAAACCTAGAATGTGAAGAACTTGAGAAAAATTTTATGTGGGAAGTGAATACCATAGTAAACTCTGATGTAGCGCAAGAGCTACAGTAGAAACAACTGTAGCAACATGTGGCCACCTCAGAGTAATACTTAGTAGTGATGTTTCATGATATATCCCTACCACATTTGCATTCCCAAAATGGGATGTTGTTCCTGTTTGCTATTTATTGTAGTATTACATGACGCTTTATTTTGAAGGGTCTCTCTAGTTCCATTTTGCAGCACTGAGCGCTCATATCTGCTTCTAAAGTTTTTTCCAAAGGAAAAATGGAATTATAGCTAATAAAGACAAAAATAAAAGAGAATCTCTAAAGATTTTCAACTTGAAAGTATGGAACAGTGAAATAATTGTTAGTTTCAGAATGAAGTTGGGGAAGTTCATTGTGAGGTCAACATAAGATCAGGCTTGTGTATCCTGCATCTCATGTACACTGAACTAAATGACTGAAGTTTTTGGTGTCTCTTTGAAGTGTGTGTGTGCATAGGAGTAGCTAATAGATTTTTATTATATAAAAGATTTTGGGAATATTTGACTTGAAATTTAAATTTTCACTGATGGTCTGCGATTTTTATGCTGTCTTCAAGAGATCTCTTCTGAGGCATAAAAAGAAACACTGTTTCTGAGAAGTGCTCTGTCTGATTACAGAATCAGATAACCGCTAAAACTTATTATGTATCACTAAGAC
Organism: Penelope pileata; assembly: GCA_013396635.1. Taxonomy (NCBI): domain Eukaryota; kingdom Metazoa; phylum Chordata; class Aves; order Galliformes; family Cracidae; genus Penelope; species Penelope pileata. Next base: position 452,628 of record WBMW01005104.1, on the reverse strand, counting down.
CAGTTTTTGGTAATAATGCTACTTGAGAGTGAATTCAGCAAATTCATCTTGCTTTCACTAATTTGCTCATTTCAGAAGGGAAAACTTGGAAGATATATAGAAATATTTAAAGTGATACTCCATTCAGTGGTGATGGGCTTTATATACATATGTATGTGCATGCGTATGTATACATACATATGTGTATGTATGTGTGAATTAAGAACAAAAAATGTTAATTCGTTTTTGAAAGTGTAGAGAACTTTCTTCTGCAAGAATCCAGGAAGATTATAGTATTCAATTGTTGCTACTACCTTTTTATGCACTTATATTCATATACTTATATTCAAATACTTATATTTTTATTAAGTAGCTTTAAAATATCGTATCAGCAAAATTTTTATAGATAATTTTCCTGTTCATTTGCTAACAAAAAGACAAACAAAAGCAAGCTCTATTGATGAGTATTAGATGTTAGAATTATTGTCAATAAAGATAATAGAAAGAATGTGCTTTTATTCTTCCGAGCGATTTCTGTCTATGCGGAAAAATAAAAGCTTTAGGGAGTTAATTTTTTAAAGATGCTGCCTGTGTTGCTGTTAAAGGCATGTCCTCCACCATGACAGCTTACAGGTTACAACATCTGTTTGAAACAAAGATGTTGAAATGTAAATGTGAACGTTCTAAGGGTTTCCCTGCACAAAGGTTGATGTAATAGAAACAAAGACCTACTTCAGCCTGGTCATTTATGCTTTGTCTCTGTTAAAGCTCTTGTAACAAAGAGCTGTGCAATTTGAGTATGAAAAGGTGAGTGAATTCTTGATTCTCCTGTGGAATCCATGAAGACCAATTACATTTATTCATGGAAAAAAATAAAATACATTTTACAGCTTTGTTAGACCTATCTCATTTTGTTGATGTGTCAGAAAGTAGCAGTATATATACAAATACATTTAGTTTCTCAAGAATCCAATTTGGATTTTAAGTGGTGCATATCGGGGGAATTGATTTTTCTATTTATGATTGCATCTCTTAAAAAAAAAAAAGGTATGGATTTAAAGAAGCAGAATAAAAAAATACAAGGAAATGTGGGAGGGAGGCATTTTATTTAATCCAAGTAAAAGGTGCCAACAGATTTAAGGTCAAGAGAAAAAGGTAGCAGTTTAAAAAGGTAACCTTAATGGTCTAATTCCTTCCGAAATATCATATAATAAAATCAGAGAATTAAGAATAATCCAAAGTAAATGTGTCAAAATATGGAACTACAGAAAAAGGTCTACAAGAGAAATTCAGCTTAACCCTTTACTAATGATGTGCAGTACTCTCACAGCTTGGTGTCTTTGACTGTAAATTAGACTGAATTGCATTGTGAAAAACAAAACCCCACTTTTAAAAAGACATCCACCATTATCTGGTTTTTTACTATATGTATTTTCCTGTCGAGGTTGCCTTTAGGTTTTGCAGAAGTGCAAATATTTAGTAACTAGCATCACAGAGATATGAGGCATAGAAAAGTCTCTTATATGGTTAATTTTGTGCAAACTATAATTACTAAATTTTAACAATGATTATAATTACTTGAGCATATGTTGAGAAATAGGTAATAAAACTGTTTTTAATTGTGGTATAATGAATTTCTGGATGGTCTTTGCCATTTCCATGAGGATACTAAAACTTTAAAAGGTGAGAATGAGAGAAAGGAAAGGGATACAAAGAAATCCCTAGCTTGGAAATATTTGTACTATCAAAATAAAAGAAAATAGAATTTGAGAATACTGTGTCACTTTTAAAAATATCTTCATGTCATCTTCAGTGCTCTTTCCTGCACTGAAAGTTCTTGTTGTATAGGTTGGGTATGTTTAGTCACTTGCGGGTTGTTGTTTTGTTTCCCTTAATGTTTTGCAAAATAAATTTCATAGTATAGTGGATTCCCTTCTACTTTAAATATATGTAAATATGTAAAGACTTTCCCCTTGTGTTTGACTCTGTAGACAAATTCTGCCTGGAGTAAAACCTCCTCTGAACCCTTCAGATTTGACTTTTGATACAGCTTTTATGGAGTTCCTTCACTGTGTTCCTTCACAGCTCATAACTATCCCAGAGAGCATTCTCCATTGCTTTGTTACCATCTTCTGTGCTCTGTGAAGACCTGTATATTGCCATAAAACTGCAGTAATTAGCACTGTTATTGAAGGGTGGTGATTGTATGAACTTGCAGTTATTCTTCAAAAATATTCAACATGCAGGGCAAAAATAGATCTGTCTCAGCATAGCTTTTGTATTTTCTCTCTCATTTTCTTTTCTTTTTCTTTTTTCTATCTTTTTTTCTTTCTTTTTTCTTTTTTCTTTT